>LJIJ01000717.1:0-80073 GCA_001718145.1 Orchesella cincta | reverse complement strand
AGTTCAATTTTAAGTAGTCGATCAAATCCTCTCATATTTGACCTGGCAATAATAATTTTTCTTTCATCCTCTCTAATAAGATTATTTGCCATAAGTTCAACAAAAAGCTTTTTCCCGTTCCTGGAGTATCTGCGATACAGACAGGCATGTTAGAGCGGTTGACGGGTTCTTTGAGTTAAGATGGCTACAAATTCATCCTCACTGAAAAAAGACTGGTGCTCGCTAATATCCACAAGCTTTTGGACGAATTCGTACTTCCTCTGGACTTAATCCAGGTGAATCCCCCGTTCTCATATTGAAGCCAGTGAACAGGAGCTGAAGTCTTACTACAAATCTCATCAAAATGATCCTTGCGCTCAGAAGAATGTGTTGGACAGTAAGAGAATTTTCCTTATTTGACTTCCAGACGTGTCTGTTCGTCTCTCGAGACCTGTTTCACTGGGGCCAACAAACATGGTCAGCTCATGATTTCCATTTGACGATACAAATAGATGTCCTCTTTCTTGAAGGTATCCGGGAGCTGTTTTTTGAAAATGTCCTTTGAAATTTTCTGTGAGACCTGATTCGTCTTGGAATGTAGTAAGGAGGTGATGGAGAAATGGAGTTTTTAAACAGTTCAGGGGATTCGTCATTTATGACTGATGAAAGAAACTTTCCACTCAATTTCGTTTCGATGTATTTTTTCATCATTAGTTTTAAACAATTCGGTATACTTTTCAGTGAACTGGTTTATTTTGCAGGAGAACGGTTCGTTCCATGACTTCTTGTGCGAATTGTGATGATAAATCAGACCACCTTAGCTCGTCTTCTTCTACCTGGTGCAGTTGTTCCAATCTAAATCCGGGAATGTTGCGGAGCACTTCTTGAATACTATCTTTCTTTCCTCCGTTATTACCACAATCTTCTCGAAGTAGTTCCAACCATCTCAAGGAAATTGCCAGTGTTGGACGTTTTCACAGCTAAAACATGAGTGGAATCAGTTGTAAGCTTTTTCAGGGCCTCTTTCTCTTCAGTCCAGACTCCATCTAGCCCCTCCGGTTTCAGCTCTTTTATTTTTTCTAGTGTGATGTCTATGTAGTCTGTGCAAATAACGAGCACATTTTGGTTCTAGACGATGATGATTTAACTTCTGTTTTTAAGAATTCTTCCAATCCTACGGGAAGGTTGATATATTTCTGAATTCTTGACTTTTTAGTGGATGACGTGCCATATTTTCTTGCAGTTCCTCCCGTAAAATATAGACAGCTCCAGATTGACATGTTTCTTTCAGAGGCGTCTATTAAAACTGGAAAAGTATTTTTGTTGTTCTTTTGGAGGAGCTTCTTATAAAGAAGTTCAGATTTCTGCAGGTCTGTCCCTAAACTCTATTTGGATGGCAAAGAAGAAGAAAATTATCTTGGTTATTGTAAAATCATGAAAATCATTAGTTATTCAAATTTTTAAAATAATTTACTAGTTCTTTGGACATTCCTCTCCCAAAATATTTTTCTGACGCGCAATAAATTGCGCAAGGTTACACCACAGGTTGTTACTTGGATGAGTCGCATGCGATTCTCGGCCATGTGCCTTTTTTCGTAATCTTCCATGATCAATTTTCAGTCTTTGTTGACAGTTTTCAAAGAATACTATCTACAATAGTTTAAGTAACGCACATTTTTATTATTTAAATATATTCTTTATATAAAGTACAAGTGAATCTTACGGTACATTTAACAGTTTCTGCTCAATTGGCAGGATTTGCCTTGGCAGGCGTCGGTGGTTAAACTTGAGATTGCTTCCCGAACAACAAGATTGATTAACTGACAAATTCTCAAACGCACCGGTTTGAATGAGTACTAATCCTATTGACAATTACTTTAAGAATACACATAGTTTAACTAGGTACATTATGCTGATTAAAGCATTGTTTTCGTTCACTCAAGAAATTTAAGTGAAATAAAGTAAGTTAAGGATGACTCAGAAAAAACTACACTGAAACCAAAATAATATGAGCATTCCCTTCCCATAAGGCGAGCTCATATTAGGCACACGGAACATCGAAAGGCTTGGGCACTTTGAGGCGAATTGCAAGGCACATGTAAATGTCTACTTAGCATCAACTTCTTTTTTACTTCGTTTTGCAGAACTCAGCTTTCGCTCACCAGAAACTTAGTTTCACTTTTGAAGACTTGCTTAAATGATAGGAGTTTTAATTTGCTTTTGGCACGATACCCAAGGGAATAATCTGTTTATCGAACGCAGCTTTGGGTTGAAAATTGGAATAGTCTGATAAAAACGAACACTTGAATTAATTAATAGTTGAACGAAACGAACCTGGGAAATTGGAAGCATTTGAGATCAAGGATTTATACGCGTTTGCATAAATCAACAAGTAAACTTCATGTCAAACATGTTTGTCACAAGGAGTAAAAGTTAAAAGGTTTCACTTTGTTGTAGTGCAGGCTCTCATATTGTGTAGTATACCCACACCCAATAAAATGTACATAACAAAAACCAAGCATGGTTTTAGCAGAGAATTTTGGCTGAAAGGATAATAAACCCCGGTTATTTGTGAATTCAGATTTCCTAAACGTAGGCCTAAACGCACTTACTCTCCATAGAAATCGACCTGAACGGAGTGGTCGATGACAAGATCCGTAGGGCAGACAGGGTTGACGTTTTCAGCCCTCCCCCCGAGCTTGAGAACGGCGTCCCTCATCCCAGCAAGATCGACGACAGCGGGAACCCCAGTGAAATCCTGAGCACGACCCTCGCCGGACTGAACTGAATCTCGACATCCTGATCCCTGGTAGTAGCCCACGAAGCGATCCTCTCAACGTCAAGTTTCTTCACGACCTTGTTATCACACTTGCGCACTGCAGACTCCAGCAATACTCGGATCGAGTACGGCAGACGCGCTAAAAAAACAGCACAACAATCATGTTATCTTTCAATTCAACAAAATGGAGTGCAAAGCTCTCGAACTCACAATAGTGTTCGCCAAACCCGTCAGCAAGATCAAAGTAGAACGCTTCAACTGGCGGACCCTCAGGGACGTTTATGCTGAGGCTCTTCCTCAAACTCCCGTACGGGTTCGTCAAGTCTGTAGCACTAGCTTGGTGGCCCATTATCCTCCGTTTTCAAATCTCAAATTAACTCGAAAAATTAACTCCACGCTTCAGGAAAGTGCGTAAATAGCGTTTTCGCAACTCTGAACTTTGGACAACTCAAAAAGCACTCAACTTCCTCAAGTGACAATCAACAAGATAGCTGTCAACTAGGTATTGTGATTGAAGATTGAAGTGCTTTAGGCAATAGAGAACCGGTTGCAGGATCACGAAATCATCTGTGTAGTAAGCGCGAAGCCCCGGTATTCAAACTTGTCCAGAATCTCCAGAAAAACAGTCTCCGATCCCAACGAAATTAGAGGGCTTCCTACGCTGACGTGTGAAAAATAAGTTAATTAAATATTGATAACATATTTATTGATCCAGCATGCATAGCACCAGAGTGTGAAAGTATTTATAATAAAATCGAGAGCATGGCCAGCTACGCGCTAGTGTTTCTGTTGGCGAGTGTTTCATCAGTATTGGGAACGACGACGCCTACGCCAACGCCAACAAACTCGAACGAGCACACCCACCATGTGCACGTTAACAACGACAACGAGCATCACAAACACCTGTACAATCAGCATCATCAGCACCAGCATCACAGCACCAACAGCAGGGTGCTCGAGCTCAGCGACAGGTAATTAACGCACAATTTATAAATCACAACGCAACAATCATTGGGCTACAGATTCCTGGACCTGGTCAACCAGGCCGCTCCAAGCGTCGGCAATGGGGTCGCTCCAGAAGAACCAAAGTTCCAACCCTGGCTCGTCATGGTCAGTTATATGAATATGCGTTATTTTACTGGGATTTTTAAAACTATCAAATAGGATAATTTGATTTATGTAGTTTTACGCTCCTTGGTGCGGTCACTGCAAGCGACTGGAGCCAGTGTTCAACCACGTAGCGCAGGCCCTCCACAACACTCCCATTCGGGTGGGCAGGGTCGACTGCACCAGGTTCCCCTCTGTTGGAAGCGAGTTTAAAATCCCCGGATACCCTACCATCATGTTGTAAGTGGTTATCATGCACTCTCGATATGCTTTAATTAAATCTCATGATGGCGTGTTTCGCAGCATCGCAGGACCAACCCGGAAGCACACGTTCCAAGGGGATAGAGAGCTGTCTCAAATAGTCCGTTTCGCAAAGCGGATGGCATCCCCTCCAGTGACGATATCAGGAATGTCCGTTTCTTCGTTCATCCCCTCCCACACGATGAAGCAGATTGAGATCCACGAGCATAACCCAGCTAGGATAAAACGGGAAAGCGACGTCAAGCCGGACCATGATTTGTTCTTTGGCTTAGTTCGAAAACCGGGCACTGCTAATGAGCTAACTGCGGCGTACCAAGTTGTTGCTAGCAAGTACCAGCAGTACAACGAGTTTTTCGAGTTTAACGAGGTTGACGTTGAAGAGCCAACCGTCTTTGTTTACAAGAATAACAGGAACGTGCTCTTTGCCGATTCCGATAAGGAGGTTGTTCAGAAAAACATTACCAGCATGCTCGAACACTGGGTTGGGAATGAGAGGTTCCCCGATTTTATTCACTTTACGAGAGGCAACCTACATCAGGTTTTTAGCGAGCGGGGGGAACGCCTACAACCATCTGCTTGTTCGCTGTGGTCGAGGAGGATAAGCTCGAACGCGTCATGGCCAAGGAGCAGAGGAGGTCAGTTCTATGCTCCATCAAACTTGTTCATGCGTTTAATTTGAGTTGAATATGAGTTATTGATGAGCTTAATTTGCTTAATTTGAGTCTCAGTGCTTAATTTGAGTTAAATGTTATTGATGAGTTTAATTTGAGTTGAATATGAGTTATTGATGAGTTTAATTTGAGTTAAATATGAGTTAACAAAAGTGGTAAACGATTTGTTGGTAGGTTGCTGCAGCTAACGCAGAAGGTGTCTGACTTGGCTGCGGAGTCAACTCTGGCGGTAGCGCATTCGAAGAGCTTCAGCTCGCTGTCGTTGATCCCGTCAACAACATTACCAGTCCCTACCCATTACGGTTGGATAGGATCGCCAGACCTTGCAAACTCGATCGTAGCGGAGCACCTGCCACTGCCAACGCTTCTGATAATCGAGGTGTCTCCGAGCAGAACCACAAGTACTACGTGTTCAACAACAGGGAATCAATTGACTCAGAGTCTAAAATCCAGAACTTGGTCGAATTAGTAAAAGAGGGCCATTTCCAGGCGACTGTTCACGCTGATTCTGTCAGTTTCAAGCTGTACAGATACGTTTTTGACGCAAAAGTGTCGCTCACAGACATGTGGGCCGGCAACCCTGTGCTCACGATCGTGCTATTCGGACTTCCACTCGGGTTTCTAAGCTTGATTCTCTACTCTGCTTGCTGTGGGGACATCATGGATGCGAAAGAGGAAGATGAGTCGAAGAGAGCGAGGAGGAGGTCGAATCCCATGAGAAACGCGAATAGTTTTTTTTATTCTTATTTTTTTTGACTGATCAAACTCTAGTCTTTTTTGTTTTACTTTATGTTGTGTAATAAAAACATTTGCTTTTTAACAAAAAAAATTGTGTGAATTTATTTACAAACAAGGATCATGGAAAAAAACAATGAATTGAAACCCCGGAATTTTAATTAGTTTAGTTTACGTCATAGACTCGATGAGCACGTTCCTCATGTTCTCACCTTGAACAGAGGAGGCGCTGGATCCAGGTCCGCCGATAGCTCCCGCATTCAACCTGAAAATGCTCTCGAGCACGCTGAGTTCAGTGGCCGTGGTGTCCATTCCGCAAAACAAGCTCCAGTCGTTCACAACGGCTCCAGCACCAACCAGCTCAGATCCTCTATTGACGCTGCCAGCGACCAGCGGCACTTGGAGCAGCGATGACAGCTCGTCCTGCTCCTGTGATGGCGTCTTTGGGTGCACTATCCCGCCTTGGTTCGAGAACAAACAGTAACTTCCCACCAACACGTTTGTTGCCACTGACTGACGGAACACCTCCACTTTCAACGTGTCCTGCAATATCTCCTCCGTTTCCTGCAACAAACATTTACCAGCGTTTAAACTAATTAACAACAAACAAACCTTACACGTTATTTTCTAGTTATTGGTGAGTTGGAAAAATGAAATTCAGTTTACCCTGTCCAGATCAGGATGTACGAGAGCGACGTAGTCGTTGCAGGTAATGACGTTCCCGAGCGCGCTGAGCTTCTCCTCGACCCGCTGTATCTTGACGCTGTCTGGCAACGCGTTCCTCAAGTGCTGCAGCTCCTGGTCCGTCGTTGAGTTTGGAACCAACAAACCGTGCCTGTTTCCCACCGTCATTCGCCCAATTATCCTGCAACCTGCTACTGATGTGTGCACCACTGGAATCACCTCTGACAACTCAGACTCGAACATGCTGCAATTTTACCACATCAAAAATACATTACAACAATGTCTCGTTGTCATGATCTCAACTGTTCGAGAAACCCGTTTATTTACCTGTAGAAATTCTCAGATCCGCCCATTGCCACAAGACAGTACGAATTTGTGAGTTTTGAAAACACTCCGACCTCGTTGTTATTCTCGAACTGGACTCGGACCGCCATTCTGAGTTTGTCACGTGCTCTGTCACTGCTTATAAACTGAGATTTTATTTATTAAATGGAATTTATTGTGGACTGTGTGAAGAGAAGCCTTGATAAAGAGTCGAGTGTTGTTGAGCAGGATATGTTGTGTAAACGTACTTTATGACGAATGCTTCTGCGTTACAACGTGATGCTTTGAGCACGGGCGGTGTTGGTTGGGGAGACTTGAGACTGTGTTCGTGTATGAGTAAGCTTTCTTTGTTCGTCAAGCGTTACATGCATTCTCGAACACAATAATTTTGTTCGAGGGAGTTATTGTTATTGTTACATTATTTTATTGTTTCGCGAACATAAGTTGGCTTGGCTTTTAACCGTGAAGATAAAACATTACAAAATGTTACATTAATTTGCCTCGATTGTTGAGAAAATACAATTTAAGGCTTAGGATTTCCCATCGAGCAAAATGAAAATTGGGTATCAATGGGCAACATGATAAGAATGGGATCAGGATGTTAGGATTTAGTTAATACCACTATTTTTAATTTAACTAACAATCACTACGGGCTGGGCAACTATTTGAACCCCAGCATTTCAAACAAAATCTATATTTTGGTCTGTTTAAAGCAGTAAATTTTTATGAATAATAAAGATTTCCCCCAAAAATTACAATAATTTGAGTGTTCCTAAATAAATTTTATGGATTTTTGTACTTCAAAGTTTACGCTAATACGAAAAATTTGGCTCCCAAACCCCCTGATTTTGCGGACCTACCCTAAATGCATAATCAGTTGATGCAGTTGACTTAACTGAACTTCTTGAACGATTCAAAATGATTGTATGCTTCCTAAGTGTCGAAATAGCATATCTGGTCGTTAGCGATCCACAAATAAACATGCAAAGCAGATGTCTGAATTTACGATCACGCTTTTATTTTTCAGTCAAGCTTATTCAAAATCATCATTTCATGCAGCGTAATCACGAGTACTCAGGTATCAGGTTCATATAACCACGAACGAAGAATCACGTTGAAAACTACATCACCAATCTCACGTAAGTATTTTACAGTACATTAAATAATTCCTAATTAAATCATGAGAATCGCATACTCCAACAAATTCACTTTCCCCTGAACTTGCCCCCACCGCGCCCACCACCCTCGCCGGCTTCTTCTTGTCGTCCTTGGGTTTCTTGCTGGACCCAGCAGCGGGAGAGTCGTTAGCCCGCTTGGTAACGGTGAAGAACGAGTCCAGCCTTCCTTGAGTGCTCTTTCCCCTGGCGGCCCTGAGCTTCTTGACCCCGCTCCGCATGCGATCTTCAGAGAACCCCTTCTCGTTGCACATGTAGTTGATGAGCCCCTCCTCGTCGATGGGCATGTTCCAGCTGATTTGAACTTCCTTATCCACCTCCGGGTTCTTGAAAAGCTCCCTCGCCTGTTTGTAAGGGAAGTAGTCGGGAACGACGTACTTGCTCTGGTCAATGTTGTCGAGGATCTTCTCGATGGAGCGGTGGGACCTCATGAGATCCAGCGCCCGCTTAGGCCCGATCCCTTTGATACTGTCAGAGTAGTCGCACCCCATCAAAATGCAGAGATCAATGAACTCGTCCATGTTGAACTGCAGCGCTTCTAGCACGGTCTCCAGGTAAAACTCCTTGATCGGCATCTTGCGAGCCTCGGAAAACGTGAGGTGCCGAAGCAGCACTTTGGTACCGAACGTCAGCGCGTCCATGTCCTCCGTCCCAACAGCGTACACTTGTCCAGTTTTCTGGAGAAAAGCGCACTGGGCCTCGGCCTCGCAAGGTGCCTCAACGAACGGGACCCCCATGAACGTGAGCAGCTGTTTCGCCTCTGCAACGTGAGTCTTATCAACTTTCACCAGTCTTCTCTGCATCTTGTCCATCTCCTCTGCGTTGCCGTCCTCCTGGGCCTTCTCCAAAGCCTTTTGCGCCTCGTTCCTCCTCTCTGTTCGCTTTTCCAGCTCGCCGCTCTTCATCTCTGGAGGCTTACCGTCGAAAACGTACACTGGCTTGATCCCGTTGTCAATCATCCTGATTGTTCGGTAAAAGAAGCCCATCAGGTGGGAGGTCGTGTCCCCGTCTGACGTTGTCAGCTGCATCCCGTCCTGCTGACGAACCGCGATCAGGAACTGGTACAAACTCATGCTTGCGTCTATCGCGATTCGACGGCCTGCAAATTTTAATTCAAATAATATCAGTCCTCATTATCCAGAGAAATTAGCCATTTAGAGAGTGTTGAATTCTTACCAAAGTAATTTTTGAACTCATTCTCCTTGGTTGCGTTAGGAGCAACGTCCCCAATCAGCTTTGCCAACCCGTGAATACCCATCGCGCGAGCGTTTAATCTCACTGATAAGCCCAATACACTCCTAAATATCTTGATCACCTTGACACTTTCAATTTTAACTCTAATTCTTGTTTCTTGATTTCTTGTTTCAAATACACTTTACTCTGCTTCTTTGTCGAGTATAGACGTTTCTTGAACAGAGTCAAGTCTTGAGTGAGATCGACTTGGCGCCGTGTTTACCGTAGCTAAGTGAACATGTAGATAAAATTCTCGTTTCGCCCCGAGCTCCTCGGTTTATAAACATCAAATTGAAGTGTTGCAAAACAAAACAAAAGGATTTGAGCAAAAGGTTTTTGGGAGAGAGAAATATTTAAAATCGGAATCAACGTAATTTTAGAGCCTAATTAGCGGAGTTATCTACAGTTTGAGTAGTTGCAGCATCACGAGGAAACGGATTTTATAAATTTTTGTGAATCAACGCGAGTTGAAGGTGTTTTAAAGCTCAAAACAGCTGATTAAGTACGAGGAAGTGAATAGTTGAAATTATAGTGTGATTGATTTTGACTAGTTGAAAATGAAGAAGATGCGAGTTCAGGTTGATGGCGACGCAATCGCGACATCGAGTCTGTTGCAGCAACACCCATACAGGATAAACAGCTCCGAGTTTCAGAGGAGTGTTATCGGGTTTTTGGCTGACCTTCACGAGTCCAAAGCGTACACGGATGTCACGCTCTACGCCCAAGGGAAACTCCTTCAGGCTCACAGGATCGTGTTGGCTGCCTCCAGTGGCTATTTCAAGGTGAATTGTTGTGGATTTTTCATTTATCATTCGTGCTTGTTGGAATACAGTTTTATAATCTCGATTGCTTGAATTTCAGGAGCTTTTTAGTACGATGGATCAGGAGCAAACGTCTAGTCGAAGTGCGCGTGATGTCAAGTACGAGCGCTCGTAAACTCCAATGAATGTAATCTCGTATCTGAATCTCTCGTGAACGCTGTTCTCAGCGCTGCCGTTAAAGAGGAGGTTGAGGAGGAGGAACAATTTGAAGATGACGAGGAGGATTTGTTAGAGGAAGAGACTGACACGCTTGATCCATCCAGGCTACTTGCTACGCCTCTAGTTAACATGGAGGTGTTGGATGATTCCTCTGGCAACCTCGAGGAACCTTACGACAACGGGCTAATGGATGAGGAACAATCTGGCAACGTTATTAGGATGCTGACGCGGGGGAGTGACGAGCAGAACGGGAAACCATTCGTTTGTACCAAATGTGGAAAAACTTACAACTCCAACAAGTCGCTTTGGAGGCATAAAAAGTTCACTTGTGATGAGAAAATTGAGTTTAAATGTAGCTGTGGGAAAACCTTTTCTCGATCAGATAACCTCAGGAGGCATGTTGTCGTCGCGCATCAGAACGTCCAGTAATTCGTTTCCTCATTATTTTTACTCTTCTTCAACTCGTTTTGCCAGTATTTTAGTGCGTGTGTTTTAGTTTTATAAGCGTTTACCCGTATATAGTACAAACATCCGAATTTATGTTTTTATATTTTTTCTTATCATACGTTTGTGTTTTGTAATGCTGCTCCATACATGTTTCAATAAATCGTTATATGATTAATGTACGAGATCAAGAGAATCGTCATCAGAAATATTTTTGAATCAATATGAATTGTGTAAAATATTTTGGCATAATGATAAGGAGTTGGCACGCGACGTATTTTTCAAAATTTTTTATTGGTTTCTACAAGTTAACCAACGATAAATCACGATGACGTGTTTGTACAAACAGAACTGATTGACTAAACATAACAGAGGATGTTTAAAATAGTAACTAAATTGATTGACCTTGACTTGACTTTTGAGTAAAACACATAAGAGTCTTTTTTGACGCTCACAAACATGAAACGCTACGTTACTTAGACTTAGTTATTGCATTGTTATATCTTACACTAAATTATCAAATGTTTTTATTTCCATTTTCTACTTCCATGAGATCATGTTTAAAGTTAATCCTTAACCTAATGTTTTATTCACAATTGACACGAGGTAGATCTGTTCCATTTGTGCTACATTTATATCGTACATCCTATCCTACAGATATGTGATACTAAGCTGAAATAATTTTAAGTTTACAGTTACTTACCACTCCAGCCAAGGCTGATGCCTTGCAATTTTTTAACATAATACCCGGTTAGTTGCGTTACCCGCGACGGTTTTATCAATTTTTTTTGTTTCGTAAAAAACACACTTTTATTGAGGTAGTTGGTTTTTATACTTGGGCGTTTGGTTTCTTTTTTTTCAATATTGCTTCTTCACGTGATTTGAAAGAACTCCTTTGTATTCCTAAATACTTTAAAGCTTAGTCGGGGGCCAGTGTATCCTGACCCTCGAGATTTCTAAAATATTCCGCTACAAAATATAGTATCCAAGGCTACTGGTTTTTTAGACAGTTGCGTTGGAATTATCCAGGATTAGCCATTATCATGATACGCAGATTCTTCTACAAAAATGTGTTGTTTCTAAAATACCTAAATACTAATATTTTTTACTACAAAAAAACCGTATTGCTTGTTTTTCTTAAACGTTATTGATGATGAATCAGATTTAACACACAATCTGTTGATATCATGATGATGTGATCATTTTTTTGTGATCAAGACAATATAGACTTGACATTTCATGTACTATTATACCCTGCGTTGCTGGAAATACTTTTTTTTTTATTTATCAAATCGTTGGAAGAAAGAACTCTGGAGATTTTGGAATGTGTTGCCTTACTCGTCCACGGTGCAGACAGGAGTAGCCTGCTTTTCAGTTTCTTCTCCTATTGCTTCGTTCGTTTCTGGAAGTTCTGGTGTGGCTTCGTGATTCGTGACTTGCCGCTTCTTTTGCACGCTGCCACGTCGCCGGATCTGTGTGGTAGTTGCGGGGTTCCCCAGGCAGACTTGGTGTGGGGGGGGTAGCCGGCTTTATTCTTTTAAAGCGGGGGAGAGCCCTTTTCCACCCGCTTGTGCCTGCTTGCCGCGGCGGCCGCTGCAGCTGCTTGCGAACATTGCCTTGATGAGCTTTTCAGCTATCAAACTGCAAGTTACGCTGGGTTCGAGGATCGCGAGCACCGGCTCCCTGGTTGGGGGATGTGCATATGGCCCGGGGGTTTGCTGGAACGTTTCGTTGGGAGCTCCGCCGACGGTTCTTATCCCGATTCTCGGGCGAATCTGAGGGGGCCGGTGGCGGCAATTTGGGGGGCTACAATAAACCCATTTTACTCATTTAATCAAGTTTCGCACAGATTGCCCTGGTTTTTTTAAAAAAGATTTACTTTACAGTGTTTTGGCGTTCTCGTCACTGCTGAGTATCTCTTCTTCCGCGCTGTCGTCCTCCTCCTCCTCGACATCAGCCATACCTGGAGACGTCGACCTTGGCGCCGCCTCCAATCTTGGCGAGGAACAGCTGGGTTGGCAAGTTATTCCGGATTCAAAGGCGGCCGGGCATTCGCGGAATCGACGGGGAAGGTCTTTGGTGAGATGCCCCTGGCTGTCTGCTTCATGTGGAGTGCGCAGTGAATCTTTCTGCTCTTTGCCACCGTTTACCGCCAGCAAGCACGCACCTGCTAGCCAGGACAGATCGTGTGCTTATCCTCGAGTGTGTGAAGTTGCGGAGGACATGAATGTGGGCGCCTCCGCTAGTATTTCCCACGATTTCGCGGCACAAGGGTCGAGGAGCGTCCGTTGCGCGGCGATTCTGGGAGCGTACTCAAAGAAACTTAAACAATACCTGCTCGTCCCCCCTGAAGATTACGGCATTGAAAAAATGAACCTCGTGGCCGTGCGACGTAATTACTTTGAGTCTATCGGTCGTCTGAAGGCCAGCGGAACTGGGGCGGGTGGGAAACAGGTTGGGATACCTCCGTTTCCCATGGCCTGTAATCTCTCGGGGCGGGTTGTAACAGGTTACTGTGGCGGGATTTGCGCTGGGGAGCGGGACGCGGCGTGCGCTTCTGGAGCGGGTAGGGAATGACTTGCGGGGGTCCGAGGAAGGGGGGAGGGGGGGGTTCGGGAATCTCGCGGCCTAAAAAGAAAAAGGAACACCCAAAAATGGAATGAAACAAAGAAGACAGAATCAAAAAGATATCTGGGGGTCATTTCGCAAACAAACACCCAAGGTGGCTCGGGCACGGCGGGAGCCACCCGCGACTCGGGGCACCCTGGCGGGCGGGTCGCCCGCATGAGTAGAGTAGCAGCGTCTGTTGAAGGTCTGTTGTTGTGTTTGGGTGGTGGGGGGGACTCCGTCGAGGAAGTGGTTGCGGATCCAAGCCCTTGATTTTTTAGAGCATGCTGCCCACTGATAAGAACCTCTGGGAGGTCCGTGTTGCCCCTTGCACTCCCGTAATACACGAAAGCTCAAGCATGTTCTTGACACTCCCCGCTCGCACGTCCTTCAAATACACGATTTGGCTGGCTGCTGCCCCATGCGCTGCCGGTAAAAACAATATACAACGTTAAGTTAACACAACATGCCAACTTGGTAAATTGGATAAAGTGAAAGTTAAACTTACCTGGTCCGCTGAGCACCCGCTGGAAGAAGCCCGAGCAGGCGGCGAGTATTGATTTTGTGTCGCTGGAAAGGCAAGACGAATTGCCGTTCTTTCTCGTTGAGGAACGTCTCCTCCGGGGGTTCGTCGGTCGAGAGGGACAGCAATCGTGGACATCGCTTAACTCCTCGTCTCGCCAAGATACTTAAAACACAACTGTTAGGTTGTGTATGTTCTAGTCCGTTCCACTTCAAGGAAGTAGAGCTCAGGCGGATGGTGTGGTGGCGTGAGGCTCCGGATTTCTGGTGGTGCGTTTAACGGGAGTATCGGTTGGATGGTCGGTGGTTGAGTGGTGGGGAGGACTTGGTGAGGGTTGGCCATCTCGCGTTTAGTGTTGCTGTGCTGGTGCGTCATATTGTGCGAACAACCACCATTGTGGACAAACTGAAACTAAAGTAATTTTAATAAATGTAAAATTATCCCAGAATTATATGAACAGGAAACTTAAAGAAACGGACGTGTATGTTCAACTATATACATTTCAAGTGCAACCACACGAGTGGGTCCGGAAAGCACGCTATAGCGTACACTACCCGTCGGGAACCCTCGGTTACATAGGGTGCATTTTTTACCAAAGGGTTGCGTTCGCTCGCTTCCTCTCAGACTCTCTTCGTAAATGAGTAATCAAGCTTGTGATCAAGCCAGCAGTGGAAGGGAGTATACGTGTATACGCGATGCTAATCACTTTCGTCATACGGATTTTATTGATTTGCATCATCATTCTCGCATCGCATTTCTCGGGATCCAAATGAGCTTCGTAAGGATTTTAGTATGTACACATTTTACAATCCCGGATTTCAATCTATTAAACTCCCGTTCTTCTCCAGCTAGTTACAACCAATCGATCATCGTGGAACGGCTACATGCTCCCTTCCTCACTTGCACTTTTTCACTATAAATATCATGCGTAATGCGTATTCATCAGCACACGCATTATCGTCCTATTGCACTTTCATCATATTTCTTGCATATTATGTGTCTATTTACGCATCCCTTTTCGGACTGACTGAACGACTCGACAATTATACTGAGCTGGCATAACTGATATGCGTTAAAACAATTATAGCGCATCACAGCCTTTTTTATATTTTTTTATATTTATTTTTTTTATTTAAAAAATATGAGGGGTCCGATAAAATCTTACTAAATTCGGTTGACCCTAATGTAATGATCGTATGTAAAAATGATTTTACGTTTTCAATGAATTCAATGCAAAGATGCAAAATGTTGCCCTTGGCTACTACGTATTGCAATAGCTTTTTCCGACGTTTGAGGAGTAGGTGGTCGTCATAGCGTTGTAAAATTGTGTACCGCATAGAAATAATGTTCACTATATGGCAGTAGTTTACGACGAAATCAAACGCCATGAACCGATTTGCAGTAAGCTAATTTCGTATAAAAAATATTAACAGAGAATGAAAAACATTAGGTTCCGGAGGAGAACTCGCGTTTTATTAGCATTTATAACAGGATTCAACGATTTCAGCGAAGAATGCAGGTCACTGGTCGTGCTGCAGCCCACAAGGTCGATTGAGGAAGTTATCATGCGCATGAATCCAACTGTTCATAACTGAAAAGGAAAGCGTAAGTAAAGTAACAGCCTATCTATACGTAAAAAGTAATAAGCGTCTCAAGTCACCCCATTTGATGCCATGAGCGACGGGACATCCTCCGTGGTGCGTGCGCTTGTCCAGCTCTCCACTCCTCTTGAAATTGTACCAGAACACGCCTGAGCCCTGTATCGGCTCCGCTGCCATGCCAAGCTGCAATTAGAAATTGAAATTAAGATGATGCTGAAGTTAACTCTAGCTCAAGAAATATAAATTAGCTCTGTAGAAATCACACAGAAGCTCACCAGAGGGAACGCCGTTTTCCCTCCCTCAACTGAACTCAGCTGAAAGGAAATGCGATTCATTTATAACACACGCGATTAAATGAGCATAACTTGACGAACTTAAACTGATTACATAGAGCATAAACGTGGCGATCCTGTCCCCCCCAAAGTCATCAGACTCTGTTAGGCTCGGCATCTGGATCTGCAAACAAACAAACATAAGCGAAAACTCGATGAAACAGAATTCTAGGTTAATTCCAATAATTACAGCATCGAGATGCGAGCCGTAGTGATGTGAGGTCCCGTAGAGCGCGACCTGAGGCGCCTCACTGGATCCAATCTTGACAACGCTCAACCCCGAAATCTTCTCGATGAGCTTTAACGTGCTCAGAACCCTCTTATGCGTTGGAGTGTCAGAAAACCGATCGTGAATCCAGGCGGACAGCGAAGTCCTGTCGTTATTTATAACGGAGTTTCCAGCATCGTCATAGTCCAGCATGACGGACCTCTCGAACCTCCCGACCGAGTAGTTCTTGACTGCTCGCATCAGCTCAGGCCCAACCACGTCGTAAATCTGCACAACATACGGGTCAGAGCTGAGCAGCTCCATTTTCAAAGGGTTTATTGTCAGGTAAGCGTGGACCTTATTCTCGACCCAGCAGTAGAGGGCAGATTTAGCTTGTTCGGACTGGAAGTTGTCGCCGGAGCACAGCGTCACGAAATTAGAGATTATGTGGTCGCCCCACTCCAAATTGTGGGTTAGGCGCTTCGCCTCGCTTCTGAACTTACTTATGTTCGGGGTGTGCAGTGGGTGCACACTCTCGATCTTGCGTCGTACACGTAGTACTCCAGGTGGGAAAACTCCGTTCCAGCGATCTCCTCGTGCATCTTGTTGTGCTGGAGAACACGTTAAAACTTAACTTACACACATTTGCATATGCTCACACGCTGCTCACCTGGTTGATGGCCTGCTCGATGGCGCGTTGCAGAACCTCCGGCTGAGGGTCCCCCGCAATTCGCCTATCCTGCGCAGCTCTGAGCCACTCGATAGCTTGTACAAACTGCTTGAGCCGGAGGGCGTGCAACCCGATCTCAAAGCACTGCTGTGGAGTCACGCTCACCGGCGAGTTCACGCCACCAATTTGCCCGTTCGCGAACTGCGGAGTTAAACAAATCAGATGAAACAGTTATCAGTTATCACTCGTACGCGTTACTCACGTTATGCACAGAGTATCCGTTGAAGTACATAATCCTGAGGATGGCGTCAACGGAGTCGTCCAGGTCCCGTTGGTCTGGAGGCCGGGTTTTCATTGTCTCCTCGTCCAGCAACCCTGAAACCAGAAACGATTAAAAAACTGAAACCCCAGGGGCAAGTTGCAAATGGCAATGCTCACGTTGTTCTACGGCATCGCGTGAGCTCCAGATCATCGGCAGCGTGACAGCAAACCGCCTTATCATCCGGTAACTCGCGATCGGGTTAGACACGACGGCACGCGCCCGATCATCCGGTTCCGAACTCGCGAAAACGCCAGAAGACTCGTCGTAGTCCTTAACGTACGCTTTCATCAACTTGAGCGTTTTCTCCAGGTGCTGCATATGCGTTTTAATTCTATCGTACACCCTCTCCTCCGTGTGCACCAACTCAGCCAGATCGAACGGCGAGAACGCATACTGCGGCTTGGGCTTGTTGCTCCATTTCGAGTTTAACGGAAAGAAATCTCGTTCCTGATCATTTTCGTGTTGTTGCAGCAGCCTCTCAATAAGCGCGTCGTCCGGTTCCTCTGACTCCCGGAGCATACTCGTTTCTTCAGCCGTCAGCTTCTCAGTCAGTTTCCATACCAAGCCGGTTAGTCCCCTGATTTTAACCTCAACCTTGACGTTCTGTACTATCTCTTCGTGGGCCAGCCCGTTTTCCCGCATCTCCTTCACGGAATCTGATAACCCACGCATGTCCTCAATGGTGTGTCCAGCTATCAGATTCACTAGCATACACACCAAAATTAGGTGCCTTTCCATTCTGACTCAGTGATTCGTATTAGTTGAATGAAATTAATGCATTAATTTAACATGCGTGCATACTCTCGTGATAGTTCATTTGTGTGTGTCCCAAGGATTTGCATTGTAAACGCGGATTTTATGTTCATTTTTACAATGCTTCAATCAAGGTTTTATCACAATGCCGTTTGTTTGTGTGCATGAGCAAGTGCACAATTCTTGTCGTTGTCTAAATATTGAAGCTTCTCCTCACGTTAATGCAATGATGCGGTTGTGCAATGAAAATGATCTAGAATCCCAAATTTAATAATCTCTACTAATAATTCATAATCTTTATTGTGTACCGCAACTCTGTTCTTTCAATTTACATTATTTACATTTCCAAGGATACAATTATTATTTAACCCCTCAAAGGTAACTTCAGGTACATGTTGTCATGGTTTCTTTCCGGCCACGTGCTTTGTCCCAGCGCGCAGAAAATGCCACGGACTCTACATTCACAGCATTGAACCTGTTAAAAATATCCAGCGACTCGCGTATTCCGTGGAACTTCCGTGGAGTAACGTGAATGACTTTGTCCTGTGAATGGAAACCAGACACGATTTATGAATGAAATTTCTAAAAACCTTAATGATGCGATTAAAAACTCATACATTGATAGGAGCTAATTGAGGGCACCGGGAGCAAAAGCTTGCGAAAAGAGTTGATATTGGCAACGCCAACACGAGTTAGTGACAGGTGATAAACAGTCTGTGCCAGAATACATGAGCGTGTATAGTAGCGCATTTGACAAGCGTTTGGATGTCAAGGCACTGTCAGAGTCAGAAGTGTGGTGTAGCCCGACTAGAGCTCGGAAACGGCGTGAGTTCTATTTTTAGCCCTCTCGAGCTTGCGATAAACCCTTGCGATAAAAAAAACTCACTCCTCGTCAACACTTGCTCAAGGAAAATCGTTATGGTGATTTGTAGTTTCTGATATAATGAGTACTTGATAGTTAGGATTAAGTAAATAAAAAAGTAAATAAAAAAGTAAATTGGAGTACCCCCCACCAGCCTAAAACTGAAGATGATACGGCGTCCAGTGTTGAGTCGCGTAAGTAAGCAAAAGCCTGGAGGTTCGAGTCGACCTCCAACTCAGATGTTGGAGGAGCTGAATTCGCAGTTTTACGCGGATATCTTGCCTAACCTAACGAGTGATCGTGATCGTATTAGTAGCAGTAAGCTTCCGTATGCTATTACTAGTGACGTTACTCCGCAAGATGCTTATCCTGGTAGTCATAGTCAGCCTGCGATTGGAATCCGTACCAGTAGATTTGGTAGAAAGGTATGTGCTGTCTCTTCACCCGTGTGCGCTTTAATCAGGCCCTTGCTAATAACAGCCCTAACGCTTGTTCAGGTCCTAAGTGTGCTCAGGGCCCCGATTGTAGGTTAGGCCCGTTCCCTCCTGCTTGTTTTTCTCGGGCTGCCCCGAGCTGGATCCCGTGTTAAAAAAATCGATAAGCGGTGTGTTCCGGGTTCGCTCGGGTGTGTGTGTTGCACGCACGCAGTAAACTTACATGTTGGTAATGCAGAAGATCGTATGGTTGGGAGGAAAAAAATATCTGCATAATACACACCCGCAAAATCATCATCATCAATAGAACCATGCATTATAGTGGAGGATTGTGAGCGTTTTCTTTTTCGAAATTCGAAAGCTAACACTAACATGGGTATTCGTTATTAACTGCACGGTTCAAAAACAATAACACGAATATGAATAATGTGAGTGAGTTTGCGTTTGCTTTTGATTCCTAACCTTAAGTGTAACTTGAGTTTTTGTTTTAAAATCGTGTGGTGTGGTAATTTCAGGGCTCAGCAGACTCAACATACTCACAGCCCAGCTCGGCAGGAGATTTGTCCCTGGATGAGGAGAGGGAAGTGCTCAGACGTGAGACTGAGAGACAGGCTCTCAACCAGCTCGAAAAAGCCAGGGTAAGATCAAATATCCGTGTAATCAGGGTTCACAATCGTAACGGCTCCGTGGTTTTTGCAGCTGAAACCTGTGGCGTTTGCGATCCGGACGAACGTGAGCTATGACGGGACGGTTGACGACGACTCGCCGGTGCACGGGTACGCGATCAGCTTCGGGATTCGCGACTTCCTCCACATCAAGGAAAAGTACGACAACAACTGGTGGATCGGGAGGCTCGTCGTTGACAACCAGAATGCTGGGAACATGAACGGGATCGCCTCGGGGGAGGTTGGCTTCATACCCAGTCCTGTCAAGCTAGAGAATCTCAGGATGATTCAGACTCAGATGAGAAACAACAAGCCTGGCGGGGCGGGACTCGCCGGAGGAAAATCACACCTCAGTGGGTCCACTAATAATTTAGGTTAGAAACACTAACGAGTTACTAACACGTGCACGTTGCTATGGTATCGTAACCGGGTGTTTGTTTTGCCAGACTTTGAGATGGGGGGAGGAGGCACGGGCGGTCTCATCACGGAGGAGAGCGACTCCATCCTCAAGTCCAGCTCGGCCGCGGCCAAAGAGTCAAAGAGAAAACCCTTCTTCAAGAAACAAGAGAACATTCCTCCCTACGACGTCGTGCCTTCTATGAGACCTGTCGTGCTTGTTGGACCTTCTCTCAAGGGCTACGAGGTCACCGACATGATGCAAAAAGCCATCTTTGACTTTCTCAAACACAAGTTCGAGGGGAGGTAATATAACTGTGCTGTTTTAGTATACCTTTTACACTTTCAATCGAGCTAGTGTTCAAACGCGTGTGTATTTGTTTCAGAATCATAATAACACGCGTGACAGCGGACATCTCGCTGGCGAAGCGTTCGTTGCTGAACAACCCGTCCAAGCGCACTTTGATGGAGCGTACAAGCTCGAGGTCTAGCTGCATAGCCGAGGTGCAGGCAGAAATTGAGCGCATCTTCGAGTTGGCACGCACGCTTCAGCTTGTTGTGCTCGATTGTGATACCATTAATCATCCTTCTCAGCTTGCCAAAACTAGTCTTGCTCCCATCGTCGTGTATCTCAAAATATCCAGCCCCAAGGTTAGGCATTACTTCATACATATATAAACCTAACCCCATGGAAACGCTTGCTGACGTTTGTTCGTGTGTTTAGGTGTTACAGCGCTTGATAAAGTCTCGAGGGAAGTCTCAGTCGCGTAGTTTGTCGGTGCAGATGGTTGCGGCGGAGAAGTTGGCTCAGTGCATGTCTGAGATGTTTGACGTGATTTTAGACGAGAACCAATTAGAGGACGCTTGTGAGCACCTGGCCGAGTACCTCGAGTCTTACTGGAGAGCCACCCACCCGCCTACCCCTACGCTTCCTTCAAACACCAACATGAGTTCTGGGCCCACGAGCACGAGCAACCAGTTTTCACCCTCGAACATGCTCGCTGCTGCGGGCGTCTCCGCCGCAAGCTCCGCCGGTATTAACCCCAACTCTATTGCTGCCGCCGCAGCTGCACACCACGCCGGCCTTGCCGCCAACCAACTCAACAACGCCGCGTATCTACAATCCGTCAACCAAGCAAGGGCCAATATTCCACCTCCCCACCAACAACCCCATCAGCAGTTTGGTAATAACATTTATCTCGAGGTTCTTGTTTCCAACGAAACGAAGCACGCTGAACACGTTATTAATGTTATTGTTATTGTGTAGGTCCGATGAACCCGCAGATGATGATGATGCAGCCTGGGCTGCCTCCCCGCGGCGTTAAACCCAAACGTGCCGTACCTGCAGGACTCGTCGCCGTACAACGCGGGGGTCCTCCTCAGCAGCGCTACGGGTGGCGCCTCCTCGTGTGGGCAACCCCGGTATGCTGTACGAGGCAGGAATGGAAGAGCCAGAAGACTACGACGAGGGAACATTCGACCAATTGACGATGCAGTGGCGAGGAAACAACGATCAGGCATGGGATCAACAGCGCGGACCAGCCCACCTCACCCGGGGGGCCCAACATGATGATGATGCGCGGTCCTCACCCCCCCTCAGCAGCGCATGCTTATGGGCCCAGGCGGTCCGGCACCAGCTCCCATGATGGGTCCACCTCCACCTAACAATAACGCGTACGACCCTCGGATGGGCGGCCCCTCACACCACCTCCATCACGCCCGCCACCTCATCCACACCAACTTAACGTTATCTAACTTTGACGTTCCTGCGGGGATGGCAAATCTTCCGCGAGACGGGGGCACGGTAATGCAAGGGCAACGCTTAACCAGGATGTACGCGTAAACTGGTTTACGCGCCTATATCCTGGCTTAACCAACGCGTTTCTCTTTCATTACCTGGTGTTGCTTCAATGTTATTTTGCATGAGCAGCTTGTATGTGTATTCCGCCTTAAAGCGCCTGATTCCGTGTGTGTGAGCCAGCTGATTGAGGAGCATCATACGCTCGTGTGTTTATAAAACTATTACTTTCTCTTACGCCCTCGCTACTCGCGCAAGAAACCGTAAACCCCGTGTTTATATAAAAAAAACCTTGTTCAAAACATAACATTACTATCGTAAAATTACCCCAAAAGACAAAAACCATAACTAATTCCCCGTAATTTATAATTTATAAAAAAAAGTCTTACAGAACCGTTGTTTCCGCAAACACATGGGCGCTCAACGTTCATGTTATAAAAAAAAGCAACACACACACGATCGTTTTTGTGCCTAATTATCGATTATACGCTGATGAAAAAAAACTACGTGTGAATGTGAGAATGGATGAGAATCATTCTTAAATCATCAACGCTTGAATGGGTTAATAAGGTCGTTAAATTATAATCACACACACGCAAACGTTCATTTCGTGTATTTATTCCTTCCGTGATCAATATTGTTACAACTTAATCTTAATCGTTTAGTTTTACGTGTGCTAGAGCTCTGCTGCGTGACTCGTTATCATCAAAATCAAATTATCTAATCAAATACTAAAAAAATCAAGAGAAAAAAATAAAATCTCTAATTGATTATTAAACCATGTGCGTTGGCTTATCTTGATTGCTCGATCACCATGATCCGCTCAAAACTCTATTTCGTGGGGGGAGTGGCGCGTCTGCGTGTTCCTATTCTCCTCAGCATCACCGGGAGCGATGAGAACCCAGAGGCTTTTGAGTCCAACACCGCCGCGTATGTTGATAGGAACGTGATAACCACCGAGGATGTGGTCAACGGCAAGTATTATGGCAAGAGCGCCAACTGCTCCTGGGTTGGGAACGAACACCTTGGGTGGGTCAGTGCCGGAGGCGACCTCGTGCTCTACAACGTGCGGGACGGGGACAAGAAACTGGTGATTCGGGCAGACCAGTTCCTCAACAAGCCGTGGAAGTTCAAGTTCTCCCATGATCTCAAATACGTCCTCGTGTCCTTTGAACCTAGAAGGGTGAGTAGGATGCTTTGTTGGCATGGTGATGGTGAATAACCTAACGTGTTGTTTTTAACATTTCCAGCTGTTCCGCACGAGCATCTTGGCCCGGTACGCAGTCCATTCTGCGGAGACGGGCGAGCTGATCCAGGAGCTGAAGGTGGGCGACACGGCCGCTCCCCAAGCGTTCCAGATCGCGATCTGGAGCAACGACAACAGCACGATAGTGGTGGTGTACAAGAACGACCTGTATGCGGTGAGGATTGCGAACGAGCAGTTCAGAATCACGCGACTGACGGAGGACGGCAGCAACACGCTCTTCAACGGGATCGCCGACTGGGTGTATGAAGGTAATAAGCAGCATTGTTTATATTTTATGCACGCGTTGATCGTTAAATAAATATCGAGCCGGTGTGATTCAACAGAGGAGGTGTTCACTGGCTCCAGCACGACCGTGTACTCGAGCTCTGGCGGGCGGTACGTGGGCTACCTGAAGTTCAACGACACGAGCATCCAGCCAATCTCGTACAACCTGTACGGGGACTACTACGGGGAGCCGTTCTACGAGTCGTACTACCAGTACCCGAAGCACGGGACGGTGAGGTACCCAAAGTCGGGGACCTCAAACCCGACAGTTTCCGTTCACCTGCTCGACCTGGGAGGGCCTTGTTTCAGTGACAGGTCGAACGCATGCACGTGGGAGTTCAACCTCCACTCGCTGATGGAGCGCGCTCCCTCTAAATTGCGAAGTAAAGAGTTCATTATCACGGGGTTCAAGTGGCTAGACCTCCACGAGAGCGAGTTCGCTGTGAACATCATGAACAGGATTCAGAACGCTTCGTGGGTGTTCAGGTGCTCCGTTTCTACGCGGGACTGTAAGCAGATTCGCGTGCTGAACAAATCACACGGCTGGATCGACGCCAACCCGATATTTTCCCTTGATAACGAGCTAGTGCAGCTGGAAACGGTCGTGCAATCAGACGGGCTGGAGTACGCGCACGTTAGCAGCGCGAGCGCAGATCGAGAGAGGTTCCTCACGCGGGGAACCTACTCAGTTGACGAAATTGTGGGGATAAAGCACAATCGGCTGTTTTTCAAGGCTCCGCTGCTATCAAACTTGGCACGAACGAGTGTACTGGACAGCACTCAATCGCACTACTACGCGTTGGACCTTTCGAGCGGGGCCCCACCAGTATGCCTCACCTGCTACCAGAACTGCACGTTCAACACCGCCAGGTTCAATGATGATCTCTCGTACTTCGTCAACACGTGCTCGAGGAGCCTCGGGGTCACGCACGTTGATGTGGTTAAAGTCAACCCCGTTGGGAGCAACGTAATCGTTAAGTTGGAGTCCAACAAGAAGCTGGAGAACTCGCTAGTTGGAGTGCAACTCCCAGAGATCGGAGTGCTGAGAATCCCGTACACGCTTGGCTCTCGAACTTACAACCTCACGATCAAGACGATCGGGCCTCCAGGCTGGAAAACAAGCCCAAAGGCCAGCTACCCAGTACTTGTAGACATTTACGGCGGTCCCAACTCCCAAAAAGTTCAATCCAAATTCACTCCAAACGAGTGGTCACACGCTTTAGCTTCCCACCCAGTTCAACCGATAGTATACGCCATAGTTGACGGGATTGCGAGTGGGAGAAACTCATACTCGCAGGTTTTCGAGGTTTACAGAGATCTAGGGAACAAGGAGATTTTTGATAAAATACACGCGCTAGAGCAGCTACTCGAAATGTTTCCGTCCTTGGACTCTGATCGCACGGCTATCTGGGGGTGGAGCTACGGCGGCTACGTTTCCTCGTCCGTCATGGGCAAGGACCTCAAACGGGTGTTCAAGTGCGGCATTTCTGTCGCTCCTGTCGTCAATTGGAACTACTACGGTGAGTGTACCGAGTTTTAACTGCTTATCACGATAACGTTGGTTTAAATAGCATGCGTTTTATTACAGACACGATCTACACGGAGAGATACATGTCGACGCCAGAAGACAACCCGGAGGGCTACAACTCGAGCAACGTGATAAGGTTCGTCGACAACTTTGTAGGTAAGCCGTTCCTGCTGGTGCACGGGAACGCCGACGATAACGTACATTATCAGCAGAGCATGGTGCTAACCAGGGCGTTGGAACAGCGCGGGATACTATTCAGAATGCAGGTAACGCTGACGCATATTTAACTCATCTATAACTCGTATCTAACTCATATATAACTCATATGTAACTCATATCTAACTCATCTATAACTCGTGTCTAACTCATCTATAACTCATCCATGACTCTGCAGAGCTACCCCGACGAGAACCACTCATTGGGCGGCGTCCGTCCTCACCTGTTCCTAACGCTGGAGGACTTTTTGTTCAACGACTGTTTCAGCCGAGTGATGCATAAGTAAAATTGGTATATCACCGTAGCCAGCTTAGCCAAGAGAAGACCCAAAAAGACTGAAGACGGAGTAACATCATGCATGATAGTGATCTGAACAAACGATAATTTTTATAGCAAATATGTGAGAATAAAGAGTATATTTTTGTGAAATGTTGAATAAATCAAATGAAAATTGTAAGAAGCCCACCCATGAGCAATAGCACGTGCAACTGCGTATATGACGCCCAAATAGATAATAAATCTTAATGAGTGTATTCTTGTGCTACCTGGAAGAGAACAATGCGGCATTTCCCAGGAAGAGACTAGACAGGAAGCGAGCGTATGCATCATTCAATTCAGGTTGGTGCAGATAGCAAAAATGTCAGGCATACGCTAACAAGCGACCGTTTTCTCCATGAGAACCCGACCACGTCGACGAGCATGTGCCCGAAAAGTCCCGAGCTGTTGTGTTAAAAAAAGGTCATGTAATATATGGGTGTTCAAGGATACGTTGTAGGTACACTCGTTGCTAGTTCTCGTTTCTCTCAATTCTCAATCTCACTCAAGGATAAACCTTGACTGGAGTTTCACACCGAATCTCACTCACCAAATATCGAATCTCTCGCATCATTTAACATGATATCAAGTTAGTTTTTTTTCAAAAACATGGACGAATTCAACGAATCTCATTACGGCAGCTCCACCACTGAGCAGCCTACTACCACCATGGAAGACTTTATTCAAACTGCCACTGGCAACACCGTTACCAGGACAATCCCTGTCGTCAACCAGCCGTTGCAGGTAATTTTGAAATGAAATATTTCAAACTAATCAGTATTTATTTAAAAACATTTAAAAAAAATATAAATCTTCTTCCCAGGCGCTGGTGCTGATAGTAATACTGATATCCGCGCTGCTGACAAACGGTCTGGTGATAATGAACATATCACGTGACAGTTTAAAGCTGCGTATGGTTCACTTCCTGCTAATCCGGCACGTGTGCATTACCGACTCAGTAGGAGCGCTGTTCGTGCTCCCGATCCCACTAATCAGTTTTATCAAAGGGTATTGGCCGTGGGGGGAAACAGCGTGCACGGTTATCAGCACCACCACAGCGTGCTGCTGGACGATGCATTTGGTTGCCGTGGCGCTGTACCGCGCCGATCGAGTTTTTGCAGTTTGGCTGCCCACTGGCAGGTATCCCGTGCTGACTCCTAGGATCGTCAACTGTCTACTCGTAAGTGTATTTTAGAATCCCTATAGCAACGCAGTGATAATCGCTTATAGGCTTAAAATTGATGTATCCTTAGATCTTGGTGTGGGCGACGGCGCTGTCAGGCTCGTACTTGGCGACGTACGCGTTTACTCCAACGTTCCAGCCCGCGCTGGCGCTGTGCATTCCGAACGTGCCGCTGATATTCTTCATCCTGGTATTTAGTTGCTACTGCATAGGACTGATAACTCTAACGACAGGGTACGTGTTTGTGTTCGTGCGTAAGCGTCAGAAGAAGCGTACGCAGAAGAACGCGAAACCTCAAGACTGTGTTGCCCCGACGCTTGCCGCCCCCGAGTTGCTGAACAACAACTCTAGGTTCGTGCTGATGATGCAGGAGAACAATAAAGGAACTCGGGCGGTAGTTTTTAACAGCCCCCCAACCCCGATCGCGGGCTCATCCGTCCAAGCGGTGAGGGCGCTCACACCCCCGTTCATCTCCCCCGAGCGCTGGTCCAAACTCACAGGCGGGTTACATCCGACGACCCCTGTCTCCACTTCACGTCGCGGTCCCACGAGTCCGTCGTCTCCGTTCAGTACAAGTCGATGGACGAGGAGGAGTCTTCAAACGAGTGCGTCCACGCGCAGAGGACTCTGTGGCGGAGCGTCTGGACGAGTGCGACGTTTCAGGCGTCGTTTCCTGCAACAACAGTGATAAGGAGACGACCCCGCCTCCGAGCGTCCCCAGGAAGAAGAACCCGAGGTGGCGCGTCTTCGCCAGCTACTCAGTCTCGATCGGCCACCTGATCCTCTACCTACCTGCGATGCTCGTGATTGGGGTGCTTGGAGGCAACCTGCCACCCGGGGTGGCGTTCATGTGCGGGGTAGTCGTTTACTGTGAGTTTATAGTGCAGCCAATCGCGCTGCTGCTCGTCAGCCCTAAGCTGCGTAACGAGGTGGTGACGAATCTCAAGAGGAACCTGAAACTAAAGTGCAGGAGGAGGAGCGCCGGCGAGCACGCTCCTCGTAATCAAGTGATAGAAAAAGAATGTTCTAGTGTAAACAGCGCGTGAATAATAAAGAGTTATTAAAAACGTGATGATTATTTATTTATGAACATGGCACGTATAAAATTATATTGCACAAATAAATTAGCATACAATACAAACAGAGCGGGAGACTAGTGGCGCGGGGGGGAACTTCCTGTTTATCCTGCATGAAATTACTTCAGTCTTTGTTCACAAATTTCTTCAAGATGTAGAACCGCTGATTCGATTGTTGCGACGAGTTTACGCTCTTTGCTGCAGACTTGTTCAGCTCCTTTATCTTCTTCTTCAGCTTCATCTTGTCGTCTCCGGACACCCCGAACGACTTCAGGTCCTTCGACTCCAGGTTCAGCAGCTTAGGACCCGTTATGCTGTGGTCCATGAACGGAGGGATCAGGTGGTCCAAGTGCAGGTGGTGCAGGTAGTCAATCACCTACCACATTACAATCATTTAATTCAGTGAATTTTCAGCCAAATGCCATTTTTTTAAACTTTGCGCCAAGTAGATTTATATTTCCATTCAAAGCTGTTTAGATTAATATTTCCATTAAATCACCTGCTCGTTCCCCCACTCGTTGGGGGAAAGCCCAACCCAGCTGTTTGACCTGGAAACGGTGGAAGCGGGGCTGCCAGTGACGTTGCTGGAAGCGCTGGAGCTGACGTTGGAGCTGGACACGTGATCGGGTGGCATAGCGCACTGAACAGGCGCGTTGTTGTCGTGGTACTCGAGCGTGGCCCGCAGCTTGTCAGCGAGACTCGGGTCCCTGGACTGAAACGACCTGTTTCTCATCGCGTTTAACGCGAGGAGATCCACCTCGTAGTGCTTCCCGTAAGTTTCCTGGATGGCGAGGTAGTCGTTGTAGCAGGTGGGCTGCTGCACGCTGCGGATCGGAGACGAGTCGAACCCCCTTGGCGGGGATAGCGGCAGAGGTGGCGGAACCTCCATCACGGGACTCCCGACGCTGTGGGTATCGATTTTATGGGCGTTTTTCACTGGACTCACGTGTGAGATTAGACTCTCCTCGAGGGTTTCAGACCGGTGCACTTCAGGGACTTTGCGCTTCTTCTTCGCGTCCCGCTTATCCTTAGCACACGTCGAGTCCAGCGTCTCGTGTTTTGGCACAAACTTGTCGAACAGCTCTGTGGCGTCGTCGCTCGTCTCCTCCTCCTCCTCTCCGCTGATTACCCAAACGTCGTTGAATCTCTCGATTGGGGACAGCTGCAAAGGGCTGATCGAGAAGCTCAGGTTCTGCGGCTCCTGCTCTGAAGAGCCCAGCCTCATCTCCAACACGCGTATCCTGTCTTTTAGCGCGTTCAGCATGGCACTGTACTCATTGTCCCGCTCCTGGATCTTCCTCAAGTGGTACTCCTGTCGCTCCGTTAAATACTTTTCGCGCTGCTGGAACTTCTTCACAAGCCCCTTTATCGCGTTGTACTTTTCTAACAGCGACTCCGTGCTCATGTCGCTTTGCTTCTGCTCAAAGTCGCGGAGGCGGGTCGAAAGATCTTTTATTCGCGTCTCGTAGTCCTCTCTCTCTGTCACGTGGGCTAGTTCCAGCTCCAACAGCCTCGTTTTTAGCGCCTCCACCTGCGTCTCCGCCTCCTCCGCTTTTGACAGCGCCTCCAGCAACTTCCTGTTCAGCTCTAGTGTGTATGGCGACGGGAAATCGCGGCGGCGGAGGGGGCGGCAAACTGACGCCTGTTGAGCTGCCTGCTGCTGCTGGGCCGCGCGCTTCTCGTCACGCTCCTTGTCAGCCTAAAACGAACTTACTAGTGCCGTTTTTTTAAAATAACAATTGCGGTTGGTTACCTGCAGCGACTGTCGGATGAGAGCTGCGACTTCGCTGTTCTCAGCGTCCTGCTCCCTCCCGATCTTGAATTTAACAACCCCGCAAGTATTCCTGAGCACACTAGCAGCGTAAGCCTGAGTAACTCCAACAAGACTCTTCCCATCCACCTCAATAATCTGGTCATTAACTCTGATGCTGCCATCCTTGAACGCTGCTCCACCAGCAGTTATGGTTTTGACGAAAATACCAAGCTTCTCCAGCCCTGCGTCAGCTCCGACCCCCATTCCAATTATGCTCAATCCGAGACCTTCTGGCCCTTTGAGTAGTTCCACGTCGAAAACGTCCATCTTCTCAACCGCTTCTCAAGCTCGTACTCTGCCGACACTGGGTCCACGTCCTCGTTCCTCCTGTCATATTCCTCCACTGAGTACGAATAATGGGCGGGAAATTTTACTTTACGCGGCTCCTTCACCGCTATCTTTGGAGCGTCTGGACCGTCCTCTTCGTCTGAACTCACTAGAGGTGGCAGGAAGTAGCTTGTGTTGAGTCGTCGCCTGCAGGGGAGGGAATGGCGGCAGTGGTGGAAGGCAAGGAGAGTCGCATTTTGGCTCCGGCTCCACTATTCGCGGCGCTTCACTTGCGTGTGGTTTCACTGCTGGCGGGGGAGGGGAACAAGACTCGTCCACCCTTCTCGTTGTATTTGTGACCTAAGGGTTAGCAAACAACGTATGAGATTTATAAATGCGTTAACATTGAGTTTAAAATGAGTTATAAATGGGTTAAGAGTGATTTATATTTGGGTAGAAATACTAGAAATTGAGTAACAATGGGGGTTATGGTTGATTTATAAATGGCTTAAAATGAGTTATAGAGGAGTGAAAGATGAGTTACCGGCACGTCAGTAATTATCCTATTTTCAATCTTTTCGTCAGGTTTATTGGGGGTTTCAAGTTTCTCTGGAGGAGGGGGCGCTCGTTCTATTTTCTCTGGAGGGAGCACTCGTTCGGCTTTCTCTGGTGGGGGCGCTCGATCAATTTTCTCTGGAGGGGGCGCTCTTTCTATTTTTCTGGAGAGGGCGCTCGTCTTTTCTCTGGAGGGGACGCTCTTTCTATTTTTTCTGGAGAAGGAGCTCGTTCGAGCTTCTCTGGTGAGGGTACTCTTTCAATTTTGTCTTGCTTTGGCTCGTTTTCATCCTCGTCGACCCCTGTCTCGGAGTTCCTCGAGGAAATCATCCTCGCCCACTTCTTTGAATAGCTCTCCACTGCCCCCAATATCATTATACTCGTGGTTGTTTAAGCTGCTACAACTGCCATTAAGTAAGCTGCTATTGCTCCCCAAACAGTCGACAACGGTGGTGAGCTCCTCCGTGGAAGAGAAGCTGGATGGAGTGATCGTGGTGGATGTTAGCGTGTCTAGGAGCTCTAAAGATTTCTGTAACGGTGGCTCTGGATCTGGAGCAGGTGGTTTTGTGACGGCAACCTGAACAAACGGCTCAGGAGGTTTCTCAGGCGGCGGCGGGGTGACTGCTCTGGCGTCTTTAGCACTAGTTTTAAGACTGAAACGAGAGTTGGAGGTTCAGGCTGCACGACTTTCTCGGTAACTGTTGGTGCAGACGGTTCTGTGATTATTTGAGGTGGTTGGTGAGTTGGTGCTGGTAATACGACTTTGAAAGTTTCCCCATTTTGTGGAGGTGGTGGCTCAGGGGACTTTGGAAGAATTTGCTGGTTCTCAGAAATACTTGAGCTGTCGCTGTTCCCATTAACTTTTCCAGCGCTCCCATTAAGCTTTACTACGTGCGTCGCGTTTTCACTCGAGTGTTTGAAATGCGAGGTCCAGTTCTTCTGCTTCTCTATGAGCTCCCTTCCGTTGACGATGCCCGCTGTGCCGCCTCCCAAGCGCTTGGCGACGAGCTCCGGCGGCTTCTTATATACATGCGGTTTATTGGGAGGAGCTCCTCCGGAAACTGTCTCATTGTTCAGCTTATTAACGAACGTGCGCACTGAAATGATTTTGTGTTGAGGGGAAGACGTGTTGTTTGGTGCGGTCGCAGCGTTGCTCTCTGTACAAGCTTTCACCGCTGGCTTGAGGCTGGTCCTTGGCGGGGGCGCTGCCGCCCCGTTGTCTGTTGATGAAAGCTTCTCGAACACTGCGCGAGCCGAGTTAAATCGCGTTTTCGGGGGAGGGGTGGCGTTTGCTATACTCCCATCGTTCACTTGACCTTGATTCTGATTGTTGCTCGGTGGAACTGTGCTCGGCGAACAGTTTGAATTACTCACTAGCGTGTCAGTTGCCATGGTTACGGGTTTACCAGAGTATTTTACTTTTAAGTCATTTTTAATTGTGACAGCGGATATTATTATTATTTATTTATTTTAATTTTGTGTTTGACAGGAGCTGTGCTATGTACACAATCCCAATGAATGAATATGAGGTTTACATCAATACAGTATCTCTCTGGTATGCATATCCACGTAATGTACTTGTTTATTGACATTTTTTAGGCTGTGGACTCTCAACTACTTCAGGTGAACGAGTAACAGGCGGCGCGACAAGCTACTTCTGCCACCAAGGTACTCCCGATGGGGTTTTAGGGTCAGGGTTTTTTGACTTTTTATGGGTTTGGGAAACAAATTTTTAAAAAACCCACGGGAATTTGCCTTTTTATAAAAAACCCAGTAGGCGTGGTCTTTACTGTAAGGTTGTTACTTGTTCACACATACTTGGTTCTTACTGCATGAATTCAACTTAATTTAATGATAACACACTCTACGTTTGTTTATAACCTTTCCCTAGTAGGATTTGCATGGTATTTGAACATATTTCCAATACATACACGAAGGTAGCTGTATAATGCACGGACCAATCAGGATTTTACGGCAAAAACCCCATTTAGTCAAAAAAGTCAAAAATCCCCGATTGTTTGGGGTTTTGGGATTTTATGTAAAAATCCCACCCAACGGGAGAACCTTGCTTCTGCCCTAGTAGTTCTCTTAGCTTTTTTGCTCGCCGAGCTTTCTGCTTTGTTCAAAAAATTGTTTGTGATAACATGAGTTATCTTTAGGACGCCTCGGCGTAGACCAAATGCGTTCCCTTAACGCTACCACTGGTCAATGGCTTAGGTAAACGGGTAATTCATTCAAGCATGGCACATCTGTTGTGAAAGGAGTGAATTTGGAACCATAAACTTTTGAAAAACTTTATTAAAAAATCAGCAAAACTTAAATACAGGTTAATTAACTGACAGGGGTTTGAAGTATGTTTCATAAAAAACTGTGTACTAACATATATACTCATCACGTTTAAAACAGGTCACATGATTACCAAATATCAATCCTCACATATCACTATAGTTTAGTGTCTTGTATTTAATCACGATTAGGTTGTTACGATTGAATAAACGTTAGTTTAAAAGGTTAACACATGAACATCCCGAAATTACAGAGAAACGGGTTAAAATATAAATATATTTCCTGAAACAGATTAATAATAGGCTGCGTTCCCAGCAGCGTGGCTCCTGACGTTCCTCCTGTCCACAGTTCCGTAGTAGGACCTATTGGTTGTAGCCGCGACCTGGTGACCCGCTCCTGGCTTCAGCACCGCCCGCACGTCGAACGTCTTGCTCCTAACTGGGCTCAAGCTGCTCCTGTTGCTACTGACCTCATCTGCACTCCTGCCGACGCTCGTGTACTCGTTCCTTGAGCCGACTCCCCGCTCCCCTTTCCCAGCGTTCTTCTTTCCAAAGCCGCGGAGTAGAGTTGAAGCCCAAGAGCTCTTTGTGCCGGGTGGCTTTGGTGGTTTATTAGCGTTTTTGTTGACCGGCGGTTTTGGCTTCTCGTTTTTTCCGATCAGCTTCTCACTCTCCCCAGCCTTCTTTGTGTTGTTTTTGCTCACCCAGCTCCCAATTATGCTGGACAGTTTCTTGCCAGGCATTGATTTCGATCTAGAGATGTTCCGCTTCGGGTTCTCTGGAACTGGGGAAACTTTCTTCTCGTCGTAGTAGTTTATCTCGTTCACGCGGTGACGGGGCTCCCACGGAGCCTTCATGCTCATTGATCTACTCACGTGCTTGTTCACGTACGAGCTGTTCGACAGCACCGAGCCTCCAGTGCTTGACATTCTGTCACGCTCGTACCGGGACTCGTACAGCGTTGGCGTTGACCTGTACGGAACGTAGTACTTTGGAGAGTCCTGCGGGTGGAGGTACGTGCGGGTTGGGGACCGCGACGACTGCAAACCAAATTCGATTCTTTAACTCATTCTTATGATTCTTGGTTTTTATTTTTGTTGGTCACTTACGTGAGTGCGACTTGCGTCGTTAATGGTTGTTACGTGAGTTAAGGATGAGTTGTAGCGTGTGAACGCATCATTATGTTTCAAGAATACGGCGCATTGTCAAAACTACTGATTGTTATGACGTGGATGAAATGATTAAGTGGTTATGCTCGTATTAATTTGAAATACTCGATTTTTATTAGTCCTCCGAAATTGAATAAACCACCCATATGAGCTCACCCTGAGAGTGCCGCTGGTGTTGGAGCCAGCAACGCTGCGCTTGTTCCGCTTGAGCGTGAGGAGCCCCCCAAAGAAACCGATTCCCCTGATCCTGTTCCTGCTCGACATTGAACTCCCTGGAAGGTGACCTCCCGTTAACCTTCCCGTTTGGTATCTCCGCAACCGCCTCCTCGTGCAATATGATCTTTGGCACTGATCTGGGGTTCGCAGGAGTGGGCTTTGAGTAGTACGAGTCCTTCGTGCTCAGGTTCCTAAACGACTTGCTCAGCTCCCTGTCGTACTCGTAGTCAGTTTCCTCCCCGAAATAGCGTGCCCTTGGGGTCGCTCCACCGATCGTGTTCCTCGCGTTTGTGTGGGACTCAGCTGCGTGGCGAGTCGAATGGGACTCCCCTCCACGTCTTGTGGATTCACCAATATGTCTGGTAGATTCCCCTCCGCGTCTGGTGGACTCCCTCGCGTGACGAGCGTTTCGTACTCGAACGGGCTCGACTCGCTGTCGTTGTTCAGCAGCACGGTAGTTTTTGGAACGGAGTGTGTGGCTTCCTGCCATTTTGGACCTTGTCGCTGAACTGCGGGACGACCCGCTCGCGAACGGTCCGCTTCCCAAGCGAGGCATCCCCCTCTCAACGCGCGAGTAAATTAGGTCGTTGCTCGAGTTGTTCTGCCTCGACAAGTACGAAAACGCCTCTGGATGCTGGGAGGTAAGATACGAAGGTGTTGAAGTCCCGTTCCTCTGAGCCTTGATCTTCTCAATCAGCCTGGAAACCCGGACTGAGTGCGAGGAGTCCTCCGAATCCGAATGCACGGGTCTCGAACCACCGTAGCGATTAGAACTTAGGGGTTTCATGTTGCGATAGAACGCACTAAATGATTGCTATCGAACGAGAGAATTCTCTAAATAGTCATGTACGTGGGATCAGGTGAGAGTGTACGTGATGTGATGTTGCTCAATCGCTCTAACGTGGGATGAATACAATGTCGCAACAATGCGTAGGATGCACAAGGATGATCGTGGATGCTCGCCAAATAAAATCACGCCCTTCTCATACAATTCACCTTTTTTAATTTTACATAAGGCTCATGGTGTGCTCAGGTGCTTTGTGATCATATTTACATGACTAGAATCGTTTTTTTAGGCACGTGTGTGTGGACTAGCATTTTACACTATTATTGCTTTCTTCCTTTTCTCCATGCTTCTTCAAGTGGCGCAGCATCGAGTGCTTCAACGTGAAACGACGGGAGCAGTACCTGCCTAAGAATGAAAATTATGATTAGCACGTCACAATTTGGAATAACTGGATGCAACGGGATTGAGATGGACTTACAAGAGAAGGGCCGCTCCCCCGTGTGTGACCTCATGTGACGCCGAAGGTCCTCCACCGACCAGAAACGACGGATGCAGAACGCGCACAGGACCTGACCAAAACCTCCATTTTATAAACGCAACCTTGGAGTATTAAATTAGTACTAGTAAATCCCCTACCTTCCTGTTGGTGGCGTTTCCAGTGGCATCCCCGTTCTCGACCGGATCCTGAGTCTCCTCGGCGCTGTTGTTCCCCACGACGTCCAGCAGCGCGTAGTTGTCAGAGTGGCACGACTCAATGTGCTTCAGGATCGTCGAGCGAACCGGAGACGACAACTCGCACAAGTGACATCTGAACACACACACATTAGTCAATTTCAAGCTATAGTTTTTGGCAAAAAAACACATTACTTTGGCTTTTTCAATCAATTTAGTCTATTCATAAATCACCGTTAACTCAGCTTTAACGCTCATTCGCTAACTCAAACATAACTCATTTGTAACTCAACTACAACTCACTTTCCAAAACTTGCATTAAAGTATCTCACCTGAAAGATGCGTTAGCAGTATTTTCCCTTTCATCGTCTTTGACGAGTTTAGCAGCTCCCTTTTCCTTGATGAGCGACTTGCTAACCATCCCATCATAGTCGTCATCCTCATCGTCGTCCTCTTCTTCTGACTCCTCCACAGGATCTTCAGCGGGTTCTTTCTGCACAGCAGCAGCGCTGAGCTTGCCCCTCAAAATGGGCTCTGAATGCTCGCTGGCACTCCCAACAGTGATCGTGACAGCATTGCTGTGCTTCCGCGCGACATGTCGATCGCAGTTGCTTTTTGTAGTGAACAGCAGCGGACACTGGCTGCACTGGAAAGGCTTCTGGCCAGTATGCGTCAGCAAATGGCGACGCAGTGAGCTTGTCCACGGGAACTTCCGCGTGCAGTGAGGACATGAGATCTACCATTCCCCAATATGTGTTTTTATGCGATTCTTATGCGTTTATGCGTGCCAAAATAAAAACTGGTGCGTGAATGCGTGAAAATAAATGCCAAATAAAAAATGATACGGTTAAATACGACTTTACTAAACTGAATACTTATAATAAGCTCAAAATAAAAATAAAAGTAAACTCTAGATAAAACGAATTAAAAAAGGAGAGTATTTAGTAAAATACCTTGTGGGGAGCGGAGGAGTAAGCACTGAGTGACTTTTGAACATTTTGAACTTTATCTGGTTTGTTCCTTGACCTCAAGTTTCGTTTCCCAGGTTCCTCGACCTCTGACTCCTCCTCGTCGTAGTAGTCCTCCTTGAACCGCTCGTCGTCGTACTCGTCTATCGCGTCATCCTCCGTCGCCTGGTTGTCCTCGTCCATTGACACGTCCTCCTCCTCATCAAACTCTCCAGCCACTGAGCGGAAATACTTTTTGAAATCTTCGTTGCCAGTTTTTTCTAGCAGCGTTTCTACTGACGCCAAATCTGCTTGCTCCAGGTTCGATAGCTTTCGCTTCAACTGCTGCGATAACACTAGCCTGATGTTCGCGTTTGGGGGCTCGCACGCTGGAGTGTTCGCGTTCGATGACGAGTTGGAGTGGGACGAGTGGGTCGGGGGAGCGTCGAGCCGCTCCCTGCGCCTGCAGGGCGCGCTGCTTTGTTCAGCACGCGGTTCGATGGCGAACGCTGCCAAACGCTCGCGTGCTGGTGCTTCCCGTGACGCTCCATGTTTGATCTGCAAGTTTCAATTATTTCAGTTAAGTCGCGTTAATAAGAACACGCTTACCTGAGTGTGAAACGTGCGGGGCAATGTGGGCAGTGGAAGGGTCTTTCGGTGCGGTATCTGCGTTGCTTGGGCTTGACTCCTGGAATGCTCTGCTGCTGAACACGATGATTGTGGGATTGATCCTTCTTGTGATGATCGTCGCTCCTCCGTTTCTGATACTTCCTCGTAGTTTTCTCGCTCTCTTGCACGCTGGCGTTATTGCTTCCAATACTGGATGGAGGTGAGCCAAAGCTGGAACTCACGCGGTCATTGAACTCTTGAATACTGGTCTCTAGCTTCATCTTTGGACTCGGGACGCGGATGCTCCTCGAACCTGAGCTTGTCAAATCCATTGGAATGTTGATTGGGGGGCTTGGAGGGGGGGACGGGAGGTTCGGGTTCTTGAACCGCTTCTCCTCGCCCATCATCATCATCATCCGGAGAACGTTCTGCTGCTCCTGGTTCTTGCGCAGGTCCACCGCGTCCACTGACAGGTCTAGCGGCTCGTCCTGGAAACTCGGGTTCGACGGGGGGAAGCGGCTCAGTGGAGGGACGTCAGGCGCGGCTGGTGAGCCATCACTCGCGTTGACACCTCGTTCTCCTTTGATTTGTCCTACCAATTTTTAAGAATTTACGTTTAGTTTACGATTTTTTAATTACAATTTAAATGACTAAATTTAAATAATTGAGTTAATTAAACGAGTGGCTACCTCTTCGAGCACGAATCCACCTCCAAAGTGGTTTCTGATGATACTGGGGTTTGAAGTTCTTTGCTTTGGAGTTGAGGTGGTGAACTGCTTTGGTGATGATGTGTTTGGAATGTTAGCACCACCTCGTGGAGATGGGGTAGCATGGTTTCGCTGCTTTGCGAACTTTAACTCTGATAAAATTGACTGGATCTTGTTGTTGTTTGGCTCGGAGCTGGGGGGCGATCTACCGTAATACTCTTCATCATCCTCTTCCTCGGATTCATCCCGATCATCGGACGCACATGCGTGCGACTCCACCTTCACCACGCTTGATGAGATCTGCATTAACAAAATCATTTTTTAGTCGTTATCATTCTTTTATTTCATCAACACGCGCATTGTAAACAAAGGATGACTCAACTAACCTATAATACCTACGACGCATCATCAATCAAATGCATGAGTTAAATGCATGAATGCGTAATTTATACGTAATTTAAGACAATGTAAAGTATGAATATAAATTGACCGTACGAAATGAAATGTATTTTCAGTGGAACAAACTCTAAATCGACTCATCTTAACGCAAATACAAATCAAATATAACTCATCTTTAAGTCATCTTTAAGTCAAATGAAATATAACTCATCTTAACTCAAATAAGAACCGTTTTAATCCAGATTAAACTCAAACACGAACCATTTCAAACAAACGAGAATGTGTATAAACCCTGCTAACTCTAACTGAACCGAAATGTACTGAATTGTCCATAAAAACCCGGTAAATACCTTTGATATGTTGAGTGGCTTCCGTTTCCTCGCTCCAACGAGCTTGGCGGAGACGTCTGCAACGGGTAGTAGGGCCACGTTGGAGGGCTCTTCCTTAATCGCGGATGTACTAAAGTCCATGATTGAGTTTGTTGAGTTTGCAGAAACTGGTGGATCAAATCACCATGTCCAGTTTCCAAAAAATACTGATATTGATATAAACTATCGTACTAGTCGATCTGTAAACAGAGAAAATGTTGTAACGAGATGAAGAGCAAATGCCAGAAAGATCTTCCGACGACAAGATCAAGTATGAAAATGAATCTTTGACGGGAGCAACAGGAACATGATGCATTTTGTAACGCATGAGTAGGGCAATGTTAAAAAACCAGGAATAGCATGAATACACAAAATCATCCTTATTTGCATACAACGAATTATTGTAATTTTAAAACATCCATTACGTGTAGCAGCCAACAAACTTGTATGTTTGAGCATTTCGTTGGAGTCTGTAAAATCTTAATCCTTTTTTGGGTCACTTTTAAAAAAGGGACAACTTGCATGGTTCTTAAACAAGTGGTCAAGCATATTTAAGCTCTTGATTATTTTTAGAAACATTTGTTACCCACAGGTACTCCACACTCCATTTTACGTATACATATTTCTTTTCGTATTTTTTACCTAAACCCAAGTGATTGTGAGTGACCCATTCTTGTTTAGATTAACGTGATGGATGGGTATTCTTGTGATATATCTCGAAACATGATCATGCTCACAGATTCTTCGGAAAAAGGGACTCAACCAAAATGCATACGCTACAGATTATTTCACATACATATTCTTCGTCACTTTGACCGTCATTGTGGTTCTTTTTAAGGTACTTTTTGACTTTTTCCTTGTGGAACGGTCATCTCATTATCATGCAGCCTAATTTTATTTTTAACCCTTTACAAATTTATCTTTCCAACCCACATCTTCCACATTGACGTACAATGCGTACATATATGTATGTTGAAAAAATCCCAGATACTCATGATATGTGAAATACGTGAGAGGTTTGTTTTGCATGGGAACGATGCTGTGGTAGGTGGCTCCGAAGCTGCTGCATGATTAATAAGTTTGAGTTGGCTGAATCCCCATGACTACCCGCATCAGTACACAAAAATCGGATCGTCCCAGGAACGCAACAATGGTTGAAAGGAAGGACCAAAAATATTGATTGATTTTTTACTCTCTAGCTTGCTGAGCATCACAGACAGAATATTTCGGAAAGGCTTGAATGTTTTGAAAAAACGCTGGTCCCGTCGCCATGGCAGCCAGCCCATGATCATGACACTTTAAATCGGATTGCTTTATATAACGAATGGGAGCATCCTCCACAGGAAGAAGCCGTATACACGTTTGCCTAACCAACCGTGAGGTTATATGGCGAGTTTTTTATATATGACAAAGGCTTCTCTTCTTCTAGATCAGAAGCAACACAATAGCGACGACTGGTGATGTGTTTTGTTTTCTTCTTGGTTGTCATGGTTGCGGGATGTGAAAACAGAAGCCCACGTACAAGACGCAAAGGAAGGATACAATAAAAGTTCTTTTTAACGTACATAACGAATCATCCGTTTCTTTGCATCGCACAGGTAACGTGAATACGCAAGCCTTGCATGGCAGGTGGAATAGGATGGAACGGATCAAACTATATGCATACTCTCTCGTTGCTTCTCTCTCCTCTAGCTGCCTGACCTTTTTTATGCAAAAATATCATGATGATGAGGTCTATGATGAAGTGTATTATGATACGATGCTTTTGTCCAGAGAATACCCTATAAAATCCCATCATCATGATGATATATGATGAATGATCTTGTGTGAGAACTAAAGATCATAATGCTTCTTATCTCCATGCCTATCATCTGCATAAGCATATACGTACTATCTTGTTTTGCGTCTCGTCGTCATGACGCTCAGGTCTAAACATCATGCATATTACATTCAATTCTTCTTTTTTGGGAGAGAATGAAAGAGGAACGCCTCAAATAAAACTTTATGCCACAAAGAAGAAGAGGCTTGATTGTTTATCTTTGCTCCCGTTGCCAGGGAAACCTCTTGAGAATGATGATCAGTAATTGATGCAAATGCCCATTTGAATGAGTTGAAAATTATGCAAATATTATAGAGAGTGAAAATTCTCACCTGTAGTATCTCCCAAACGTCGGGTTATGACGGAACAAGATGATCAGATCACAAAAAATTAGCGTAGAGGACGGTATTTAAAAGCACTTTAAATATAGTAACTATAGGCACTTGTGTAGGTAAACGTAGAGTAAGTTGATATGGTGATGAAGATTGTAAAAGGCCACGAAGAGAAAGTGAATAGGAGTGATGAGTGCATGCAGCCAGCACTCCCAACCGTTCGATTCAGAATGAGAATGTGAGCGAGCGTGTAATCTCGTTTAGGGGCTCATCATGCTGCTCTGCTGCTGATGGTGAAAGAGAAAAGATGAGTTGCTGTGAGTGATGCGGAGCCACAACACACAACACAAAAAAACTAACTAAAGTGAAAGAAGATGACTTTTTGGGAGTACTCCACCGTCCAGCTCACACAAGCCAGTTATGAAGATTCGGTGTTTTGTTAGGCTCGCGATGGCAACGGTTTCATTTATCTGTGATGAAGCGAAGGTATAGTGCTCACGCGATGAAACGAAATAGCGAGATAGCGAATTGATCTGAGTGAAGTGATGGGGCGAGCTGAGAAACGCGATTATGAGCAATGGGAAACCCAATGCACGCTAATCTAATAGCACAGAACTGAGACGGAAACTTTTGGTTTAGGAAACACACATCTTTGTGGTCATCTTGGTCATCTCACATTCAAATCATTGTTTGTCACTCGGAATTTCCCAAGAAACATGAAAACTACGCTACGCTAGATCATGAGGAAAACAAGCTAAAACACTTATCTGTGGATTAGGAAAACTTTTGCTCGAAATTAACACCAATATATTCATCACACGATACAAGAGAATAAGAAGAAGAGAAAAGCCAAAGGAATCATTTTCATCATAAACGAGTCAAAGAGGAAACCCATATCCGCTAAAGAGCAAGTTTTTTTTCCTTCATCCTTCTCTCTTGGTCTCGTTGAGTATAGCGAGATGCTCATAGCGAGCTCCTAGCAGTTACCTCCTGCTCCCTGCTCGATCCAATGGCACATCTGCGTTAATGATCTTACGTACGTAACAACATCCTGAATCTTACCTGATCAAAAGTTGGAGCAGCTCTGCTCTGCTGCTGCATCTGAAAATTAAAAGAGATGAACCTTATAAAACCCATTGTTTCGTCCTTCCTCTCTCCCTTGACTCCGTGGGAAAACTTGATCGAGTTTTTGCCGTTTCTCTTTTTTCGCTATACGCATCTACTTCTACCTCATCATGAGAATTTTATCATCATGATTGCTATCGTTTCCGGAGTTTATACACTCATCATCTATACGTTATATTCTTCTTTCGAAAGTTTTCACATTCACGTACTCATCATCCGTTTTCGGTGGTCAAATCAAGCCTAACTCTCTCTCCTCGCACGCTTATCTTATCAAGGCTGCTCAAATTTTATGCATGCATCTCTACGACCGAAATGTATTCCCAACAACACATCTCGAACGCCAAGCCCCACGCGCTCCCTCTACCCGAATAACGAACGCACTCGTATCATAGGAACGATGTCCCGACAGTAAGTTCAAATCGTAGTGCAAGGTGGCACAAGGATCCCTCACCGAAGTAGTGTGTAAAGCTCAAGCCTGATAATTTGAAGCCATCTGCTGTTGTTGAACTAGACCATGTTCGCAGAGCCCTGATATGCATAACAATAGATAACGGGGTGTTTGGACATTTTAATACGCTCATGTATACGCTCAGGTTGATGTTACAGTATGTACAAAAGCTCGAGACTCCACCCCACCATCCGCTCACGTCACATATAGACTTGTCTAGTCTGTCTGCTGTTCAAGTACGCAATGTGTGTGGTGGTCGGCTTTTGACAATTCCTTGAACCAACACAGCTTCCCAACCGGTGCAAAGGAAATGTAATGTTACTTTAATGATTCAACGAAATCGTACGCAATTAAAATGACTACGAAATCGCTTCGTAAAAACCTTCTCATGCGTTATTTATGCATTTACGTGTTTTTATTTATACGCGTAATCAATGAGGAATCCTTGGTTTACCCATTTCAGAGAACGAAAAACTCTAAAAATTTCGAAATCACGTATAAAAATGATCAAGTAATTTATATCGAACAGGTAGGGGAGATAGAAGATAAAATTTTCCAAGCCTTTCAGGCATAGGTTTACACACGGGGCAGTATGTACACGAGTGAGTAGAGCACGGGAGAGATGCTGGTATTCCCTCACACGTTGAATAACTTAGAATAATTTTGTATGTTGGTTCCACGTCTTTTAGTAGCATCAAGCCACTCTGCTTACGCCATTGTTGGACTTAGAAAAATTTCACTTCATTCTCGTCTCTTCTCTTCTCACGGTTCTGCTTCTCAAGTGATTCTAAGCCAGTTGCTAATTTTAACGTTTAAACTAACATATTTGGAACATGAAGTGACGGGTTTCCAGCTCTAGTTTGACCGCATTCATTATGGAGACGGCCACGTTATCTTATAACCACCAAAACGGTAGCAACGACTCTGTCGACTCCACCACCAATAATTCTAAGGATAACCACTCTTCCTCCCATCACAAGAAGCACAAGAAGGAAAAACACAAAAAGAAACACAAGCATCATGATCGGGTGAGTTAACAAGCTTCTGTGCTCAATTTACGTATCTTAGGCAATTTACGTATCCTAACTAAACAGCTGACATTTGACTTTGACAGGATCGTTCCAAGGAGCGAGACCGTTCCTCGTCCCACCACCACAAATCCTCAAGTAAAGATAAGGAGAAGGAGAAGAGCAAGGATAAGCACAAGAGCAGTTCCTCCACCTCGTCATCCAAACCCTCGAGTAAAAACAACGGGGACATTGTTATCAAACACGAGAGACAAGATGTTAGCATGAGCTCGGCTAATAGCTCGCCCGTTAAAAACCAAAATAGCAGGAGCGTCAGCCGGAGTCCTGAGAAAAAACTATATGCACAGCCTGCTTCCGACTCTGAGGACGATATACCGCTGGTCGGTTACTTAGTCTTTTATTTTAATATTTTATGTTACTGGTTAATTAATGCTGATTCGGGATGATTTTAATTTGCAGAGCGCCAGAGCCAAAGTGTCGGCCAAGACTCCTAAAATCAAGAAGGAGGAGCCCATGTCCGACGACGACGTTCCGCTGGTGAGGAATAAAAACTGATTTAAGATTTAAAACTCAAAAGAGTGTTTAATAAACGAAATGATAATAATGTAGATATCCCGAGCGAGCACAAAGAAGCCAGCAAAGAAGCGTGCCCGTTCGCAGTCCAGCGACGACGACGACTACTCCGACGGTAGTGACTACGGTTCAAAGAAGAAGAAGAAGCCGGTAAAGAAGCAGAAAACATCGCAAAACAGCAGGAAGTCGACCCCTTCCTCCTCCCAAAGATCTACGCCGACAAGCTCCCCTCGTAAAAAGGTGAAGAAGGAGGAAGAGCAAGAGGTTTGGAAGTGGTGGGAAGAAGCACCAAGGGATGATGGTGTCAAGTGGAATTTCCTCCAGCATAAAGGACCCGTCTTCGCTCCTCCTTACGATAAACTACCCAAAAGCGTTCAGTTCAGGTATAACGGGAAGGTGTTCAAACTCAGCCCCGACGCTGAGGAGATCGCTGGCTTCTACTCAAGATTTATCGAGCACGAGTACACCACCAAGGAGAAATTTAATCACAACTTTTTGAAGGTAATTGCTCACGGTTTTTTGTTTGCTAAAAAAGTCGTCTCGCTGCTGATGGCGTGGGGAGCGGCGATTAAATGCTGTTTGCCACGTTCATCGCCCGTTCTGGGAATGCTCGCGGAAAGCAACGTTCTTCTCATAGTACGCGGAACGGTGCTTGTGCCGTTTCGCGCCTCCAAGAAGCGCGACAATATGCGCCACATGCGTATTTCAAGTCACACGATTTGCAATGCAATATATACTAATGAGTGTGTTGTTGTTGTAGGACTGGCGTAAGAGCATGACGAGCGAGGAGCGTGACCTGATAACGGACTTGAAGAAGTGCGACTTCCGTGAGATAAACGAATACTACAAGATGAAGTCTGAGGAGCGTAAGGCGATGAGCAAGGAGGAGAAGCAGAAGATAAAGGAGGAGAACGAGAACTTGGTGAAGGAGTACGGGATCGCGGTAATAGACGGGCATAAGGAGAAGATTGGTAACTTCCGGATCGAGCCCCCAGGGCTGTTCAGGGGCCGAGGCGACCACCCAAAGATGGGGATGCTGAAGAGGAGAGTGATCCCAGAAGATGTGATTATAAACTGCAGCAAAGATTCAAAGTGGCCTGAAGCACCAAAGGGGAGGAAGTGGAAGGAAGTGAGGCACGACAACACCGTTACCTGGCTCGCCTGCTGGACTGAGAACGTACAAGGACAACAGAAATACGTGATGCTGAACCCAACGTCCAGGTTGAAAGGGGAGAAGGACTGGATGAAGTACGAGAAGGCCAGGGAGCTCGCCAAACACATTGACAAGATCAGGAAAACGTATATGGACGACTTCAAGAGTAAAGAAATGAGGGTCAGGCAGCGGGCCACCGCGCTCTACTTTATCGACAAACTCGCACTCAGGGCGGGGAATGAGAAGGACGAGGATCAGGCGGACACTGTGGGCTGCTGCAGCTTGAGGTACGAACATATTCAGCTCATTGACGAGCAGGACGGCAAGGAGAACATTGTCGTGTTTGACTTTCTCGGCAAGGATTCCATTCGGTATTATAACGAAGTGCCCGTCGAGAAACGGGTCTACAAAAACCTCAAGATCTTCATGGAAAACAAGAAGGAGGGAGACGACCTCTTCGATAGACTTAACGTGAGTGGCAATTTGTACAATTGAATGTTTGTTTTGCTTTCGTTAGAGAACTTGCTAATGAGATTATTAATGAAACAGACGACGGTGCTGAACAAGCACCTGAACGAGTTGATGAGTGGTTTGACGGCGAAGGTGTTCCGTACGTACAACGCGTCGCACACGCTGCAGCAGCAGCTGGACGAGCTGACCCCTGAGAACGGCTCCGTCGCCGAGAAGGTCTTGGCTTACAACAGGGCAAACAGGGCGGTTGCGATTCTCTGTAACCATCAACGGGCCGTGCCTAAAACTCACGAGAAGAGCATGGAGAATCTTGTCACCAAGATCACCAATAAGAAGGACGAAATCAAAAACGTCAAGCAGGACCTCAAGAACTGCGGCAAAGGGACAAAGTCAGTCACTTTGTTATTATTTCATTATTCTCATTCTCATTTTGTGTGTTGTTTTTCTAATAAATAACGTGATTGCAGGGAGCACGAGAAGAAGACGGCGCAGATGAAGCGTTTGAAGGAGCAGCTGCAGAAGCTCGAGCTGAATAAAGCAGACAAGGAGGAGGGGAAGGAAATCGCCCTTGGAACCTCCAAGCTCAACTATCTTGATCCAAGAATCAGTGTCGCTTGGTGAGTAAACATTACATTCGGACTATTCAAAAGATCACGTGAGTTTGTTTGCAAAATCCCTATAACACTGAATTCTGAATCGCAGGTGCAAGAAATGGGACGTTCCAATCGAGAAGGTGTACAACAAGACTCAGCGCGACAAGTTCAGATGGGCTATAGACATGGCTGAAAGTGACTACCGCTTTGACTAAAAAGATTCTTCTAGCGTTATTCCGACTCCCGGAACTAAATACTTTTTTTCTTTTGTTTTTTATCATTTTAATTGTTTTTATTTACCTATTATATATCACGCATGTATGCAGTTTGGTGTAAAAAAATGAGGGGAACGAGTCTTGCCGTGTTTATTGTACAGTTAGGCTATCCGATATTCTTTAGTCCAGTGTATTTCCTCTTGTACATTCTCACACCTATTAAAATATTATCGTTCTAGTGTAATCAACTTCCTTATTACGTAATTCAAGTTTCTCATGCGCGAAAAAAACACCGTTGCACATTTCATCCGTACGAGTTTGTTTAATTACACGAACATAGGTTTACAGTATTGATGATTTACAAAATAATTACACGCTGGATATTATACACGCTGAATAGTAGATATATGATCATGATCAAGCCTTTTTATCTCCTACTGCTACTCGACGAGCCCTTCTTGTTGGAGTACTTTTGGATATACTCGTTCACGCGCTGCTGGAACGCGTGCGCGTCCTTCTGGTACATCTCTGACGCCTCCAGGTTCAGAGGGTCGTCAAAGTTCAAGAGATCCTGAAAACAAACATTCCGGTTCACATTATTGTTGCTCGCTTTTCAATTGAGTTATAAATCGTGTGAACCTTACAGTGAAGAGTGAGTTGAGTCCCCAGACGACATCCTTGAGTCTTCGAGTGGGCGCCCACCCCATCTCATCAATGGACGACTGGCGGAGCAAACTCAGACACACGGAACCCTCCTCATTTATGTTGGGGTGCCACAGGCGAGTTTTGCATTTCACGATTGGCGGCTACACACAATTACAATTCATTAGCAACTATAGCAGCTCACAAATTCATTATAAAACGCAACTCACAGCAAAGTTATATTCCTCTGTGACGAGTACGTGGAAAACGAACTGTCCGTTCCTCCAGTAGCCTTCATCAGGCGTGATGGTCAAGTGAAAGTCGTGCAGCTTATCCGGGTCGTCGAACTTTAGCTCGCATGATGATGGCAACGCTGAATTCAGCTCCTGGACCTAACCAAAACAAACAAGCTTATCAGTTGAGGTACTTCACGCATATCAACCGTAACGAGGTTATCCGTACGCACCTCTTTGACTAGTAGCCGATCACGAACAGAGACTCGTTTAGAAGGCCCCCGTGGGTTAATGTCGTTGTTGTTCGACTCGAACTGATGAGCCTCTCCTTGCTTATCACTGGACGACCCCCGCCGCCGGACTGATCATCCCTGCTCTCCTGCTCCCGACGCAACTTCTTTGTTAACGTCAACATCCCGATTACTAACTAACTAACCTGCAAACCAAACACTCGATTAAATTTGTCAGCTGTTAACCACTCAAATATCACGATATCTAGAAACACTCACCTAAACGATGAATAACCTTCAGCCCCAAAGAGATTGATTTAAGGGTTTTCGTATTTCCTGATATGCCCAACCAGTTCGTCCATTATTTATCTACTTATCACGCGCCTAGCAACCCCATTTTAAACACATAACGTTCCTCAATTCATCATTTAAAATTTAGGTTAAAAAACGTGACCTTAGCCCTACTACTCACAATTTTGAGCTTAAAAGAGATTCCGGATTCAAACGTAACCCAGCTTAACTTGCTGGTTTGCTCACTTTCTTCTTGTTGTTTTTCTCAACATCTTTTTTATACCCTAAATTTCACTCAATCGCGTACTTAGCACTCGTCCTTTTACCCTATAGACCGTGAGAAAAACAATCGGTCGGGTGAGATATCGTTACACCCTACAGCATTTTGACGCGAGTGCTGAACTGGGGTAAACAGGAGAGAATGGAATCAAACTTAAACTGATCCTATTTGTATGGTTTGTATGTGGAATGCTCAAATTCTTAAGTAGTGACATTGAGCCGCTGTAATGTATTCTTGCGCGAAGGAAATGGGACTGAGTTTGTGTATTCTTAAAAATTACTCTAAAATCTGCAGGAACTATATGTGGATAATGGCTATAACAACGAAATTATGCTTTCGTGCATGCCCATATCTGAAGCTGGCAGATAGGACCCGAGCTTTACCCTTCTGATTATGAGGTGCCTTTCTTTCCAATGTTCATGGTTCGAAAATACACGATTACAGGTCGTACAAGCATTACACAAAACCTATATATATCATCATTGATGAACTTTGTAAATTAATCACCACCTATCAAGAAGAGTATAGCTCGGATTCCATATGCTAACTGCAGAAGTGGGCACTTAAAGTAGCACAATTTCGTTGTTATAGCCATTATCCACATATAGTTCCTGCAGATTTTAGAGTTAATTTTTTAAGAATACACAAACTCCGTCCCATTTCCTTCCGCGCAAGAAATACATTACAGCGGGCTCAATGTCACTACTTTAAGAATTTGAGCATTCCACATACAAACCATACAAATAGGATCAGTTTAAGGCTTTGAATTGGATGAGAAATCAAAATCCAAAACGTCTCCAAACGGTGCAGGGCCAACAGCAAAATGCGCGAGTGCTGAATACAAGGATTCAAAGTTTATTAATATTTTACCATTTATTGAAGTAATATCTTTAAACCATCACTGATCAGGCTTTAGAAAATGGCATAAAACCTCCACTAAACTCACAATAGGAAACAGGAAGCGTCGGTTCTGTGAATATCTATGGCTAAATGACTAGTGAAAGAATGGTTCGGATAAAAAATTGTAACCTAAAAAATTTCATGTAACACTAGTCTCAATGTTCGAAATTTAGACAAAGGAATTCCCGAGCCCGAATAACTTCACGCTGAGGGGTATAATAAGTAGGCTATACCTACTTTACATTGAATTCTCAAGATTTTAGTCATTGTTTGAATACTAGCCTCTTATAAATTCAGATTTAAAGTAGTAGTTCGCAGGCTTTAGTATATCACTTATAATAATGCTCAACCTTTCATTTAATCATGTATGTCAGCTGTGTTGTTGCTCAAAACAAAAGGCGGTAGAAATTGTGTCCCACCTTGATGACAACTGCTGAGTATAAATTTCAGTGAGTTTAAATACCTGGCTAATGCGAACACCACTATTTAGCAACTTGCCACCTCTACGCAATTGTTCACTGGCTGAAAGACAGTGTTTAGTCAAAATATACTGAAAGAAGAAGCTTGAGCATGGCAGCGGGCTCGTCAAACTTTTTCGAACAGTTCTACAACTTTCCACCCTTTTTCACGTAAGCTCGAAACCAAAAGCCGAAGCCAACGAATGAGTTAATCTAATTTGTAATTGAATACAGTAAATAATCGTATTGTTTGTTGAACAGTCTGCAGCCGAACCCGTCCACCCGTTCCCGTCAGTTCGAAATGTGGACAAAGTTGCTGCAGTCTCACTGCGCGAACGCGAACCAGTTCATCCTAACACGTAACGAGCCTCTATTCACGAACAACGAGATATCTCGTGACTTGTCAGAAGAATTTATAACAGAACTATTCAGCTACTTGATTGACAATGATCATGCAGTCCCTAACAAGCCAGGTGCTTCAACCGTAATACCGAAAGCAAAAGGATCAAAATTACCAAGTGCCCAAGGGATGGATAGTCTAGTAATCTGGTTTATGCCAAAAGAGAGGTGGTTCGAAAAGTTGTATGATTACGCGAAAAAGAACGGGCTCCAGAACGGAGGAATCGCCACATCGTTCGAGATACTTCAAGATGAATCCTTTACGGGGATGGATGACCGCGTTTTAGCAATACTTCTCAATGCCATGATGGAAACACGGAAGTGTGAGGTTATGCTCGGAGGAGATGGAATTACTATTGACGGAGTCAAGTTCTTCTAAATTATTTTAAGCATTTTTAAATAAAACCTATTCAGTATACATCAATTCGGGGACTTTACTCATACATTTCAATCATAATCATATGCTGCATGATTCCAAAGCACTGCTAGCTTGACTCACTCACAGAACATCTGAAACTGGAGTTCGTTGTTCGAGAAGCCACAGGAGTGAGCTCTATAAATCCTTTGTTTAGCATGACTTACAGCCTAGCCATAGAGTATCGGTATAAGCAGAGACAAGACGAGGGAAGTTGATTTTTGTGTACCTGTCCGTTGGTTTGTCAACACAAGTGAAATTCCTTTTCCATTCCGATCTGCTGCTATTACTATTGCCTGACAAACCCGTTTTCACTTTCGTTTAATTTTTAATTTTCAGTTAATTGCGTTTAGTTTAAATTTAGTTCCATTTAATGTAGGTAAAAAGTGACGTGCCAAACCAAGTGCCTTGAAAGTTGAGCCCCAATTTAATTTGACAACATTGACAACGTAATAACTAAATAGTAACGTTAATAGTCATGCGTGAAAGATGGAGCAGCTAAAGGAAGAGAACCACAAGCTGCTGCTGAAGATCGAGACCCTAAAGAAGAGCTGCTCAACGGAAGTAGAATTCCTGCGAGAGGAATTGGAGTTGAAGGAAAAGGAGTCCAAGGCAGCGTTGCAGAAGCTCCGTGATGAAGCGAAAGCAAAGGAGTTGCTGAAGAACGAGAAAATCTCGAGCTTAACGGAGGAGATCACGCTAGCGAGGGAGGAGAACGAGGCTCAAATAAAGGAGAACGAGCAGCTGAGAACTCAGTTTGAGATATTAAAACGAGTGAAATCAGGAGGAGCTGGAGGCTCCAATTATTCAGATTATGAGGGGCTGAAAGAGAGTCAGAGGACGTTGAGAGCGCAACTTGCCGAGAAGGACGAGCTACTTACAAGCCAGACGGAGAAGATTAAGCGGTTGACTGAGCAGTTGGATGGGTGCAGAAGCGCCATTGCATCGCTCACGGAGGAGATTGAGGGGAAGGACTCTGTTGTTAAGGAGCTCCAGTCCAGAGTCAAAGAGATTGAAAACGCTAAAGAGGAGGAGATGGCGCTTATGCAGAACGAGATGCTATTGCTGAAGGATGAGATCAAGAATCTTGCCGGTGGAGGTGCTGTCGATACATCGCAGGTCAGGGAGGTCGGGGGAAGCAGAGGAAACAGTCTCTTTAGCGAGGTGGAAGAGAGGCGCGTCAAGGGTGAGTTTAAGTTAAGCCTATACGTTTAATTAGGGGCTCATTGTTCGTAACTCGACGTCTGTGTTCTTTCCAGTTGAGCAGGAGTTGACGCGACTGAGAAGCCTGGTGAAGAAGCTAACAAACGAGAATGCCGACCTGAAACTGGATCTGGAGCGAGGAGACACGCACTCCGCAAACATTAACACGCAGCTGGAGCGCATCTCCAAGAACGAAACTGAACTTGCCATGGAGTTTAAAAAACTCAAGTCTGAAACACTACAGCTTTTTGATGTGAGTCCATGTTTCAAAACATTAATGTTTGTAGAACGTATGAGCAATGTATCGATTTTTGTAGACTTACCGCGACCGTTTCGAGAACATGAGAACAGAGTACACGAAGAAGTTGAAGCAATACAAATCAGGCTCGTCGTCAACAACGTCATCGGAGCTAGAGGCCCTCCGCACAGAGCGCGACACCCTCATAATGTATAAGCTATCAATGGAGCGCGAGAACAACGAGCTGAAGCGGGAGCTCAAGTACAACAAACACCTCAGGGTCCAAACAGAAGCCAACTTGAAGATGGTCAGAGCGAAACTGGACTGGTATAAAAAGAACCCTAGCGAGCAACAACCCAAAGTCAACGATCTAGTTGAAATACCTAACGAGAATCTCGAACCCGAACTAGCCAATTCCCCTCACAACCCACCAAAACGGATCGACACGTTTCAAGAGGAAACCAAATCAGAGTGTGCTCAGCAGTAACGTATTTTGCCTTTTTTAATGCTCCAATGTGGTCGTTTTTTAAGAAATCGTGTGAAATTGTAAAAGTAAGAATCGTGAATGTAATGAACCGTAATATATGATAGTTTATTGAACCAGAATTAAACGAACAAATAAGTATGTACAAAAAGCAGAGCGATGTAATTAAAATTGCGTTTAATTTCTCCTATTGTTAGAATTGGTTTCGTCACTCCTCCTATTACTCCTGGTGACACGTAGATTATCGATAATTCGATTAGGTTCTTCTTGCGTTTGTGTTTCTTCCTCCTCCTCGTCGTCCTCATCTTCATCATCATCCTCCTCCTCGTCATCATCATCATCGTCGTCATCATCGTCATCGTCCTCTTCCTCCTCCTCTGCGTTGTTCGTAGGTTGCGCAATCGTCGCGTTCGCCGTGTTATGCAGTAACACGTTTACAGTACTCCCAGTCCTGTTCAGAACTGGCTCTATTGACTCTTTTATCTGGTTATTTGCTCCTTTTGGGTCCAGGTCCGTCGCCCAGCTGAAATGGAGCAGCGCCTTGTGCGTGTCACCCTTCTTGCTGAAGATCTACAAACAAATGCTCGTTAGATTCATATTGACGTTTCTACTCAAATAAGCAGGTTCATATTAGTTACCTTGGCGATGAGAAAGTAGACAAGGGACTCTTTGGGCACGATCTCTTTAAGCTCCTCGAGCTCTTCCAACGCCTCGTCAAGTTTCCCAATCCCAAATAACACGGAAGCCCTATGGAACTTGCAGAGCGGGTCATGTGTGTTCGCCTCCAGAGCGCGAGTGAACGTCGTCAGCGACTTTTCTGGCTTGCCGAGAGCGTGTTGCACCTGAATTATCGAGAAAATTATTACACCGCGCGTTACAATAAAAATAAATATTAAGATCATGCTCAAAAGCATCCAAAAAACACTACTCACCACTCCTAGATGACAGAGCAGCACGCTGTTGTTGGGATGAATGGCAAGGGCTTTCCTATAGTACACTTCAGCGCGTTCATATCGCTCCTGCTTGTAAAAGATCATGCCCATCCCGTACCAAGCGTTGTAGTGGTTCTTGTCGATCCTGGTAGCAGCCCGATAACACCTCATAGCCTTCTCCAGCTCCTCAGTTAGCACGTACTCGTGTCCTAGCAGCGTGTAGGCATACGCACAAGAGCTATTGACTTGCATGGCCCGTTTAAAAAACTTGATGGCGGTTTCATGCTCTTTGTGAAGACTGAAGCAGTTGCCAGCTGCGACCCAAGTAGCCACCTCGTTAGTTCTGTTGGACTTCATAAGGTCCTGAGCCAAAGCGGACAGCTCAGTCTCTTTCTGTAAATGCCAGTACGCAGTAGAGAGCCACTCTAGCCCATCAGTTCTCCAAGGCTCCAGCTCCATCATCCGCCTGTAGTATTTAATCGAGTCCTCGTAGTTCCCGAGTTCGAAATAACACCTGGCGACGTTCCCAACAACCCACCCAGTTTCCTGCTGAGAAGGCTTCAGTCGCTGGTACTGAGCTATCGCGATCACGCAGTTGTAAGTCGTCTGCGAAGTGTATGGAGCTGATAAGTTGGACAGGATGTGGAGCAGCGGGTCCACACCATTCCTGAACGCTTCAATGTTCGACACACTACAAACTTCCGGGCTCTTCACAATCTCCTTAGCCTCCACCTCGCTCTTCTCCATCACGATCCTGAAAAACTCTGAAGAACTGTCGAGCGTGCTCTCGCACTTGTGTTCCACGTTCGTTTCACCAGTCACTGTGCTGCTGCTCGTCGTGCTTGAGCTGCCACCTCCAACGTTGCTTTTGTTCAACCTCAGCTTGGGCTTTAAAACAGAGCTGTTCGGAGCGCTTGGCTTCTTTGACCTTCTGCCGCCACTTCCAGACTCGGGCGTCCCGATTGCGTTCCCACTTGCCGAAGGGGGGGTCGACAGTATTTGCACTTGCTTGTTGTTCTCCTTCAGAAAATGACTGTGGGAGTGGTGGTGAGTGAACAGCCGGGAGGAACGACGAACCGTCGCGTTTGAAGACGTAGAGATCGTCACCGTACCTTGCATTTGACTTGGTGTTCCTGAACCGTGCGGTTGTGCTTGGTGCTGTTGCCATGGAGTTCGTAAACATGGCTAATTATAAAAACCTGGTTATCAAGCCGGATTTTCTCGCTGAATTTTATGCTACCGTAGGGTCGTATACCAAGGCGAATCATCAAGCATTCATTCCATTAACAATTTACTCATTATTTTAAAGCAAAACACATTCACTATCTAGTTAGTGAATCAGGTAAGAATTTCACTCAATAGGAAACGATTACGGAAACGTGACGTTTGAAGTGAAATGGACAAATTCGCCCGGATATACAATGCACCCATAATGAAAAGAATGGTATCTCACCTTTTTTGGTTTTGGTTCGCTTCCACTGGCAGCAGGTGGTCCACCCTCATGCTCAAAATCGGAAGGAACAGGTGAGTAAGGGCTCATAGCAGCGTTAATCCCACCACTCGTGTTAGAGTTAACAGTGCTGGCGTTGGAGCTGTCCATGAGCAAGGGTATGATACCAAAACTGGTGGTGTTCGTTCCTTGGTTGCCACTCCCCATGGGAGTGCTGGTGAATAAATTCCTTTTACTAGGTTTTATGTTGTTCCTGTTTGAGGGGTGCAGCACTCCGGTGCTCTGCGTTGTGGTGGAAGAAGTAAAGTTATTGTTGGATGACGAGTTGAGGCTTACGTCTTTCGCGTAGTAGTTTTGGTTATTCTGATTAAAGTTTGGCTCGTTTGGGGCGCAAGCTGATTCTGGCTTCTGGGGCTCTTGCAACACCAGACTCGCCGCTGTCGAGCCTATCAGCACGGGGAGGTACGAGGAGGGGGGCACTCCAGCTCCCGCTGGCGTTGGCGTCACGCTCATCGTTGAGCTCTGCGATTGCAGCGTGCTGTCGGGGAGCTACAAATACAATTTAATTACCCATTAGTGTCCCTTTGAAGGTGTATCTTGTATTGTTTACGTGTATTTACCTGAAAAACTCTTTGAATATTTTTATTTTTGACGATTTTGTCAGTGCCGCTCATGGTGTTGCAGCAGTGTTCATAGCAGTTCCATAGAAACGGGTTTAGCTTGAGGCATCTGGAGAATCCTTCAAACGCGTTCGAGTTCCTCTCAGTCTGAACACAAACGAGCGCGTATAGCTTAATGGCGAACGCGCAAATGTCCCCGTATGTCCGCTCCAGCTGGTCCAACAAACTAGCTAGGTTGCCTGGCTCGTGCTTTATCGATTTCAATAGCGTCGTCTCCGCCTCTGCGTACTTTTCCAGCTCGAAACAAACCAGCGCCAGCAGGTACCGATTCTTTGGCGTCATGTAGTGCGGCGACTTTAATAAATTCGTCGATAGCAACACGTACGTTTTCGTCTTGTGACCCGACCGGTAGTACGCTGATGATAAGATGTGCAGCGTCTCGTCAGAGGGGGCTATAATTACATTGAATTTTATTTCACTGCTCACTGCATTATAACTGAAATGGTTAATGGTATCGTTACCTTCTGCGTGAACCCTCTCGGCGAGGAAGCAGGCGTCACTATACGCATAGTTGTTGAGGCAGTGCCAGATGGTCGCCTGTAAACACACCAATCCAAGTTATATCAAAACTGCTCATACACAAAAAATCACCTGTTTGGATATAAAGTGGTAAATGAGCTCACCTGAATGGGCTCAACGCCAACGACGCCATTTCCAGGCACGACATTGTATCCGTTACAATTCTGAATATTTCCGTTGAGCACGACCAGCCCTCCACTGCAAACATACGAGCCCAGTGCTGCTCGCGACGTTACTGCTCACCAACATGTTAAATAAATATTTACTCGACTAACTAAATCCCTATGCTTTGTTATCTAAACATCTTATCCTGTCTTTCTAGCTACTTCTCACGCTCCTCCAACATACTAGCTAGGTTATTTTTCAATCAAAACTTTAAACACCTTTAATTTTACTTTAAAATGGGAAATAAATTACAATTTATTTTCGCTTATCCAACTCTTCCGTGTAGTCCGTTTGTGCATTTTATTCTCGACCCTGCCTGCTGATTAATCACCTATCCTTCCCGTGTTTACTCCGTTACCTGAACAACTACGTGGGTGTGTATGCTAACAACCATGGCTGTACCACTCACTCCAGTGTTTGTTTGTCTGTCTGTCCCTCGCGTTATCCTATGCGGTCCCTGTGAGTAAGGTCTAGAATAATTTTCCGTCACCCTGCTCTTTTGCTACGCACGTAACCTATTTCTTCACTTGCATTTTTGAGCAGCTTTTGCATCGGCTCTACCAGATGGCCCCGGTGAGATGAGGAAAGCCGCGAGTTTTGACCTCTCAAATGTTCAGGGTTTTTTGTTTTTCTGTCGGTCTCATTTCTGCGTATTTCCGAACTTCAAGCCTGTAGCATACGTGTGTGAATTTTTAAATAACGTGCTTTTAAATGTAAATTATTTTAATGAGTAGTCAAATTGTTTTGATTAAAGAAGCGTGAACAGACAGCCAGAATTAGGATTGGGGTGATACTAACGGGATGCCACCTAAAGCTGCTCCAAAGGCCGCAGGGCCGAGCAAGAAGACTGAGGCGAAGAAGAAGGAGAAGGTCATCGAGGTGGGTGTGATATGCCATGAGAATATCAATGATTTGAATAACTTGGTCATGGTTAAATGTAAAATGATGTGGTGTTGCAGGACAAGACGTTTGGGCTGAAGAACAAGAAGGGAGGAAAGCAGCAAAAGTTTATCCAGCAGGTGCAGAAGCAGGTTCATTTTGGAGGCAACCCTTCATCTCGGAAGCTGGATCAGGCCAAGGAGGCAGAGAAATTGGCAAAGAAAACTGGTGATCCCAATGATGAGATTCTTGGACAGATTTTCAAACCAGTGCAGAAGGTGGAGAAGGGGGCGGATCCCAAGTCCATTCTTTGTGCGTTTTTTAAACAAGGACAGTGTCAGAAAGGGGACAAGTGCAAGTTTTCTCACGATCTGATGGTCGAGAGGAAGGCGGAGAGGAGCGAGCCCTTGTCACCTGGTACCAGTGATGCGGCAGGGGGAAGATGCAGGAAGGGATCACCATGGGAACTCGGGCGATCGAGACAACTCACAAGAAGTTCGTTCCGCCCAAATGAAACAACGTGAAACTGACCGGCAACCACAGGGATGCTCAAATGATATCGAGTGAGCTTGCGTTTATTCATACTTTTCTAAAACATCGTAACATGATTGATTTCTTTCATCAATAACCAAACATTATCACTTTAGTCTGCAAAGTTTTTCCTGACATGCGCGGTTGAGAAGAACAAGTCTATCGGTTGGTTCTGGCAGTCGTGCCGAACCGGGGACAATTAGTCACTACAAGCACGCGCTTCCTCCCGGGTTCATACTGAAACGAGATGCGAAGAAGCTCGCCGAGGAGACAAAGAAACTACGGCGGATGAGGTGTCGCTTGCAGACTTGATGACGTGAGGCGCGCCGCCTCAGCTCGCGCAAACCTTTAACTAAAAGTGACGCCTGGAGCGTTCTATGATGTGGAAGAAACCGGAAAGCTGCCAGGAGCAGATGACAGGCTCTCAAGAAGGAGCTGGACAAGAAACAGGAGAGGTTCAAGGCTGGAAATAAAATTGGGAGTGAGTTACCGAACGTCGATGTTTAGTCTTCACTGATTGTTGAATGTTTAGTAAACGCGTGCAACCCCGAGCGTGTTGTGTTTAGCTGTTTTGGTCGTGACATCACGTTTAACCCCTAGCTCTCCATCCCTGCGAACGAGATGAGCGCCGTACGACCCGAGTCGACGATACGGTGAGCCTTCCAGGAGCGATACTCAACTGAGGACGGGGATGAGGAGCAGACCGAGTAATCGTCACCAACGACCTCAGCAACATGAACTACTACAACGAGTACTTCCAGCTAGAGGACGGCGATGACGATGCTGTCGTACCCGAAATTAAGAAACTCAACATTGATGAACCTGGAACTAGCGCCGCAGCCGTGCCCATTGACGAGGACCTCTTTAACGATGATGAGCTATTTGATGACGACGACGATGATTAGCTGCGTGTTTTTGTGATTTATCCTATCTCGTATCTATCGTTATGCTCCTTTCAACCAATTAAATCATTTCTCTTTTCAATATTCAACGTGGAAATATACGGATTTGCAGGTTTTCACTTCAATGTACTTCTGATTAGCACGCGTAGCAACCAATTACGTGTGTATTTATCAGTCAGTACTTTGATAGTATCATTGTCATTCAAACTTTTCGATCCAAACCCGTTCATACGTTTTCTAATACGCGTTACTCTGATCCAACCATTTCGACCAACGCGTTTTAAGAACATGCAAATATTTTCCATATAGCCATGCGTTTCTGACTTCCCCACCTATCGTCATCAAAATGATTCGTAGCGTTTTAATTAATAGTCAAATCAACGCGTGATTAAATATGCCAACGGGTAATGACCATAAACATTTGCATACGGCTCTTATATTCCACCCATTAATTATATTGGTTTGCCACAGAGCCAAGTTCCACGGTGACCACCACGCTGAATCGCATAATTCGTCTGCTGCATCCATCCATAATCCATCACAAAAGTGCAAGGCATGTAGAAAAACTACACTTGTGAATGAAAAGTGTTCCGAAACGCGAGCCACACAGTAAGCGTGAGCGTAAGCCACTCCAACCTTGCTCCCATTGGCTCACCGTCACGTAACGTAACTCGGGCATGTACGCGAGATGCGCAACCAACTCAATTGGAAATTATTTTCCACCCCTACCATGAGGCTTCTCGAACGAAGCAAAAGAAGAATGTTTACGTTTCCAAACTAAGTTAAGCGTTGAGGACGGACAAACATGGCGAGATAAATAGCGCGCACACGTCTCCGCGTTTTGAATCGGAACCAGATGCACGGTAGATAATGTGTTTGGCGTACTTCCTGTTCGTGGAGCGCTACTTGAGAGAAGCAGCTTGAGCAGGAGCGTGGTATGTAATTTCTATTTTTGGTTTTCGCACGGGGGAAAAACCATTCCAAAAACTGGGTGCCGAGGTGCTACTACACCTTTTTTTTGCAACAATCTATCTCAACACAGAAAGGTAAGGTAAACGTAAATTTGGAATATTTGTAGTGAGTAGAGTGTATGCGAGTAAAACACAAAAGAATATGCGAACGAAACGAACCGTCTCGTGTCAGGTTGTAGTTATTAGTGCAAAAATCTCGCCCGAGCAAACTGCAACATGTCAAATTTTTGTCGCATAACGGGTTCCACTCGTGGGCTCCCAAAAACAAACCACTTTTTCCCGATACTCCCTCCAATCTCACCTGCGGAAGCCAAGAAATACAAGAACCCTGCGTGCAGGATCACCTCCAACTACAACCCGAACCACAACTACATCCCCATCAAGTCGTACCTGGACGTGACGCACGTTTCGAAATGCACGATCACGCGCAACTCACTCTTCAAATACAAGCACTTCCAGTTCATCGTGCCGAAGATGAACTCAAAGTCTGCGAACCAGTACTTCTACATGCTGGACTCGAAGGTGCTGCTCATCCCGGACGAGATCGAGATGCAGCTCGCCAGAGGCATCATCACGGACATCCAGATCTCCAACCACACGATCGGGTTCAAGTACAACTACAAGGTCAAGGAGTACGATCTAGAGGTGCTCAGCGAGCTCATGGAGGACAACCTCCTGTTCAAAACGTGCAAGTACACTGACGATATTCACCCTGGAAAAGGACTCAAGTGCGTCAAGAAACGGAACGTTGGGAAAAGGAAAGGGAGCATCGCCGCGCTCACACAGTTGTTTTCTGATAAGGAGAAAAAAGCAGAGATGGACGTGCTGAAGTCTGAAGAGAAGATCAGGCCGGACCACGGGAAAATCGCCAAGGTCAAGGGGAAGCTGGACGAGAGGAGGAAATCCGTACAAATTGCTCCTGACGCTAGCATGGAGGAGGACCTGGCCCCACCTCCCCTCAAGTACCTACTCCACTCTGGCGAAGTTGTCGAGGAGATCAACAAGGAAAACGCCCCCACCGTTAAAGCCAGTGTTCAAGGGCACACCGTTGTCGGGGGCAAAGTGATTGACGGGCTTTTCACGCCGGGGATGGTTGCCAAGGGGGCCACCGACAAGTTCATACCCGGGGTCATGGTTGATAGCCACTTTACTCCCGGACAGATGCTGGAGGTTAGTCCTGGGAACAAAAAGTTCATTCCTGGACAGGTGATTGAGATACAAGGGGCAAACAAGTTTGTTCCTGGACAACTCATTCTCGAGGATGACACGGGGACCTTCAAATTCGTGCCTGGGCGGGTTGAGCAGGGCGAGTTCTACCCCGGCGAGATTGTCGAGACCCAGGAAGGGTTGAAGTTTGTCTGTGAAATGTTCGACGCCAACGAGTTTGAGCTACAGACCTTTGAGCTCGAGAACCCCGTGCTCTTTGAGGTCGAAGATGTTAAAACGCTCATGGAAACCGCCAACGTCGTGCCTATTGAGTTTAACGAATGCTGCGAGGTGATCTTCGAGCAGGCCGTCTTTGAGAAACGGGTTGACGAGCGGGTCATCAACAACGCCAAAGAGAAGCTGAAGGAGCGCGCTATCGAGGACCTGCTCGAGGCTATAGAGTTCGCTCGGTTGCTAGGGAAACACGCGATCGCGAGTGAGTTGGAGGGAGTGCTCCAGGCCGACGAGGAAACTAGGAGTGCCGTGTTGTCAGACTCCAGTGTCAAGTTACTACTCACTCAGCTGGTCGTGCTCAAAGGGATTATTGGAGGGAGGGTTGCCGAGGTCGGCGAGGAGGAACTCGGGAAAGCGATCTATAAATCTAACGTTGTTGCCAAAGTGCTCGTTGACGAGGGGGTTATCAGGGGTAGTGTCGAGAATAGCCATAGCAACGGCAGTCTTGATCGAAACAGTGACGGCACTGGCGTGCCCTCGAGTGGAACCGTTGAGGTAAATTTTGGGGGATTCAGGGAAGATGGCCGCGGTTGTCTAACAACTCTTCTGTTGATTTAGGCTGAGGAGCTCAGAGAGGAAAGCGCGGACCCGATGGACAGAACCGTGATCAAACAGACTTTTTCGAGCAGGAGCGTTGAAACGCACGATGGGGCCGTCATCGAGTTCCAGTCCCACCACGCCGTTACTGAGTACAGGTCGTCCACCACCGCTGCTGGCGAGATGCTCCAGGAGGCCTCCGCCCTGTCCGCAACTAAGTCAGTTCAAAATTGAGATGTGCCTTGTGCGTTCTGCTTTTAATTCATTAACCATCACGATTGTGATAACGCGAGCTTGTGAGCAGCTAAAATGTTCTCATTTTCAGTACTTTAAACTTGTCCGTTTGAATAAATCCGTGTGAATTTTGAAACGCTGTTTTAATAAAAGAGTTAACGCGTTATTTGTTTTATTTCGCCATCGGGGTGATGTGAGAATGTGTAAAAAATTATATAATTTGCAGACGGCAGCGCCTAGGTCAGCAGAAGCCAGCGTCCCTCGACCTGGACAGCATCCCGCCCGAGTCAGTGGAGCTGCTGGACACGACCCCAGCAAAGCACAAGCTGAGCCTGGCGAGGCAGATGAGACACAAGAGTGGGAGCAGCGTCAGCAGCGTCGGCAGCGAGAAGAAATCAAAAATCATTCTCAAATCTGGGGAGGAGATGCTCGCCGACTCTACGCTCACGTTTAAGAACGAACGAGAGTGAGTGGAGCTCCTTTAAACGTACGTTAAATCCACGTGATAAATGAGATGATTAATAAAACTATCGTTTCAGTCTGATCCTGTACGAGTTGCTGGAGACTGAGGAGGAGTTTGTCCGCGAGCTGGAGTTCGTGATGGGCTGCTACTACAAGGAGATCGAGACCAGCGTGCTATTCAACAAGTACAGGGATCTGCTCTTCGAGGACTTCAAACTCATCTATCAGTTTCACAGCACGTCAGTCAAATATTTAGCAATAATAATTAGCACGAGCACATGGATGCTCATTAATATGTCTTGCTCGCATATTTCCATGACACTTCACGATTGATTATGCTCGAGTCACCTTGAGCCATATACATGGTTTTTTGCTATTCAAAACATTCGTTTTTGCGCAGGTCCCTCCTCGAAGCGATCCGCTACTACTCCGACGACCCAAAAATGATTGCAAAGAGCTTCCTCAGACTGGTGAGCTCCGTTTTCCAAACACCCGTGATCAAATGCGAATTTCATTTATTTATTTTTATTTATTTAAAATTTTCCTCAGGAACGCGACTTTGAGCCGCACGTCCGCTACTACCAGGACCACATAAAAATCGAAGAGGTCATCTCGAACGATCTCGATCTCCTCGAATTCATTGAGGTAAGGCCACTGCATTTTTCGTTGCATCTGCTTTCTAACGTAAGTTTGCTTGTTGCTAGAGTAACATGAATGCGATGGAGACAGACAATATCGCAGGCATCCCCAACTGAAATGTCATTGACTCGTTATAACGTTATTTCATTGACTAGCATGTTGCAATAAATCGCGCTGACAGCATTCTCAACACAACAAAAGCGATCTAAGATTCTAGTCTGGTAGTGAACACGGTCATTTAACTCTGCTCTATGAGATTTACACTCAGCCATATGGCGTATTCAGTTCGGAGGGTTCGAGCGAAACTTTGTGTTATGGTTTTTTGTTCTCCCTATTGTCTTCATATCCTAATCACAATCATGTGTGCAACATCAAATTCGTTCAGCCGACCCGGGAATCAGGGGTGAGCGACGAAACCTACGTTTGGGAAATTATTGAAATGCATATGCTGCGCAATTTGTTATGCATATTTTATTCGGAACAGCCATAAGATTCATAAAGCGGAGATTCAAGTTTAGGCGCTGCATAACTGTTGTTTCGACATTGATGAGTTTGAAGGACAGAAGTAGTTCCAAACACACGCCCACGGTCGCTCACCTCCCACAAACGATAGCGCTATGGCATTTCGAAACGAAACTGACCACGCGTAATGGTTTCCAGACGCAGGTTTGTACTTGATATTTGGTGGTGATATGTTATGAAATGAAGATGATGCATGCGTGATAATTGGGTAAAAAGCGTGTGTATTGCAAGATTTTTTCGCAAAAAGGCCGTGTTTATAAGCGAGGATGTACTAAATTTGGTGATTTGGCGCAGGGCCAAGCTTATAGAAGGTTTTCGTGAATGTATTCGCGAAAACTTCCTCGTTCTTGTTGCTTCTCATGCAGCGAGTGCTTGAGCATATGCAACTAGATTATTTTTAACTCTCTCATCTCATCTGCATACCTCAGCTACTTGCTGGTGGTCTTGTAGTGATTCTCCTCTTCAATACTGCTGCTCGACGCTTTATATTTCTGCTCATTTTCGTAGGATTAACAAAATTAATTATTTGCAGGACTTGTCAGTGAGCAAGCGAATTTCCGATACCAAGTCCTTGGCTGACCACTTGAAGCTCCCGCTCCAGCGGATTAACGACTACGTGCTCATATTTAAGGACCTCCTCGACGTCTGCGCACGAATTCACGACGACGAGCATGAGCGAGACGTTCTCTCCAGAGTACTAGAGTTCCTCGTTGCCATTCCCCAGAAACTCGACGATAGGAAATTTCTAAACTCCATCGAGGGGATCGACGCTGGCGTGCTAGGCAAACTTGGCAGGCTCCTTGGACACGTGAGTTACTACTTATTTACCGGTTCCGAATTTCCGAAGATTATGCGCAAATTCAGGTGGTCCGAATGACCTTGTCACGAGAGTGTTTTACTTATTGATCTTGGCAGTCACACCAGCCATAACATATTTGTAAACAAATTCCTGCGATTGAAATAAAATTGAGTGTGAAAATTGCAGGACTGGTTCGTGGTAACAGAGAAAGCTTCCCCTTCGAGCTCCGAGGGTTCCAAGAACCGCTACGTGTTCCTTTTCAAGCAGAAGCTGCTGATCACCAAGGTCCGTCGCATCTCTGACCACAGGAGCGTGTTTATTTTGAAGCAAGCGCTGCACCTCCCGGAGTACGAGGTCGAGCAGATCGGAAAGGGGTTCCGGTTGTGGAAGGAAGCTCGCGAGATTTTGTTCGAGGCGAGTGAAAAGGAGTCTGGAGTTCAGAGCTGGGTCGCTGAGATTTCAAAGTACACTAAACGGGAAGGGGCCGAAATACTTGATGTTAACAAAATCGTGATTTTGGACGCCGCAAGCAGCAAAAGTGAAACTAGTGAGGACGAAACCATCGCAGCCAAGGGGGTTTCCATTGTTGAAATTCAGGACAGTGACGCGTTTGTTGAGCAATTTTCAAACGAAAACGTTCAAGTTTCCAAGGCTACCGAGTCGGAGAAAGTTGTTGATACGCCAACCAACAAGCAGATTTCCACTGACCCTTCATCCGCGGAGCCTGAGAAAATCGCTGCAAAACCTGCAGCTGATAAGAGCGAGCCACATCAAGCTCCAAAGGAGCAGGAGAAAGTTGCAGAACCCCAAAAGAAAGGATCGGTGAAGAAATCGGAAGAGCAGGAGAAAGGTAAACCCACCCCAGAACCAAAGAAAGGATCGGTGAAGAAGCCGGAAGAGAAAGCAAAGGCTGAGAATCCAACAGAGTCTCAAGACACCCCAAAGAAAGGAAGTAAGGATGAGGAGCCCCAGAAACCTGTGTCTAGACAAAACTCATCATCAGAAGCAAAGAAGCCAGTAGATAGCAAACCACCAACAGGTTCGCAGAGAGTAGATAGGCAAAAGTCGGAGCAGGAGAAAGCAAAGATGGCTGATGACGAAGGAGCTCCAAACCCAGCCCAGCTTCTGAGAAGGAGAAGCTCTGTGATCATGGCCAAGCCCGCTGTCGAATCTTCTCTCAAATTCGTCGAACCTATACAGTCCATCGAGTGTGAACGTAAGTGGAAATGGAAACTGAGGTTGTGCAGGCGAAAACGACTTGGCGAAAAGCTTTTACTTTTACTGTTTTTCATTACATTTATGAGAAGTTATGGAAGCTGCAAACGTAACTACTAAAGCCAGGTCGTTTTTGCCCGCACAATCTCAACTCATACGAGTATGTACTAGAAACTCAACTAATGTTACGTGTTATTCCAGCGGGTGAGAACGCGAGTTTCCGGCTGAAGGTGTCGAGCCCCTCGACCATAATCACTTGGCTCAAGGGCAACCGACCGCTGGAGGACAAGCTCGCCGACAGGGTAAAGATCGAGAGCAAAGGAGCCGTGCACAGCCTCACGATCCTCAACGTCAACGATAACGATGGTGGGCTGTACACGGCGAAAGTGTGCGAGCTCGTTGGAAAAGACGGAGACATTAGCGAGCCAGTCTCCTGCTCCGCGGTGCTCGTCGTTCACGAGCGTAAGCAAAATATTGTATGCTTTTATCACGCAAATTCATGAGATGTAACATTACTCGAATGTCGTATCTATAGTAACGCCGGAGGAGCGAGCCCAGAAGATAGCAGAGCGTGACTCTCCGCAGTTCCTGGTGAAATTCAAGGACACGGAGCTGCTGAAGCACACAACGGTGAACTTCATGTTCCTGATCAAAGGCAACCCAGAGCCGGAGGTGGTGTTCAAGCGAAACGACAAGGTGCTAGCCTCAGAGGGACGAGTGTCAATCTCCCCCCACGGCGTAGGAAAGTACGAGATGAAGATCGAGAAGATCGAAGATAGCGACCAAGGAACGTACACGGTCGTAGCAAAGAATAAGCACGGAGTTAGCGAGGTCAACGCGGTAGTCAAGGTTGTTGACGAGAAGGACGTGTTCAACGAGGGAACTGCCATCAAGCCAGATGGGGAAGGCGCGGAGAGGAAGGGGCTGCTCAAGCCTGGAGAGGAGCCCATTTTCACCTGGTTCAAGGACGGGAAAACGTTCGAGCCAGGCGAGACTTCAAAGTCCTCTTCAAGGACGAGGAGGACACGCTTGCGCTCGTGTTCCAACACGTCAAGCCGGAAGATGCTGGGTAAAGCATCACATCATTTTTCAGTTTTGCTCAATTCAATTAAATTCAATTCATTAAAATGACTTGCATGTAAATTGCAGTATGTACACGTGCGTGGCGTCCACAACGTCAGGCAGGATCTCGTGTTCTGCCGAGCTGACGGTCCAGGGCGGCATCAACCAGCTGCTCAAAGAGCCGTCCGCCCCATCAATCACGGCGAAGCTGACTGACACAGAAGTGTCGCTCGGAGGCTCCGCGATGCTGGAGCTAAAAGTGACAGGGTTCCCGAAACCGGACATTAGCTGGTTCAAGGACAAGACGCTGCTCGAAGCAGGAGGTAGATTCCGGTTTCTCTACGAGGACGACGAGTCCATTGCGCTCATTATTAAGAACGTCAACTACCAGGATGAGGGGCTCTACAAAGTGATGTGAGTGCTCGCCAACACTCCTGTTAAATCAGGTTAGACACGGAGCTCCCATGGTATTTTGCAAAGCGGGGGAGAAAAATTACCTCGTAACCAACGGATTTTCCGATTTTAGAACTTCTAGAAAAATTGATTAAACTTTTACCATACCCGTTTATGGGACCAGGTCCACCTGCAAAATACCATGGAAGCTCCCTGTCTAACCTGATAATTATAGCAGCCTTGCTAAACACTAGTCAATAGTATTAAAATGTATTGATAAAATGTTATGGTGATTAAAGAGCGAAGAACGACCTTGGCGAGGCGACGACGAGCGGTAACCTGGTGATCAGACAGCCGCCAAAGTTCATGAAGAAGATGACGGACACCGAGATGATGGCCGGGGAGAGCTTCAACATGGAGGTCGAGGTGGAGGGTAACCCTAAGCCAGAGCTGAAGTGGTACAAGGACGGCCAGCTCATCGTGTCCAGCGAGCGGATAAAGTTCACTCAGTCAAAGGACGGGCAAAAGTACATCATGAGCATTGAGCGGGTGACGCTTGATGACACTGGAGCGTACTCAGTAGTCGCTAGCAACGCCGTTGGCCAAATGTCAGAGTTCTGGAACGTGCTGGCGACCATGCCCGCGCGCTTCACGGAGCGACTCCCAGGAAATGTGGTTTGTGATAAAGGAGACAAAGGGTTCGAGTACGTCGTTAAGACGGCTGGAGTACCTGATCCTAAACTCGAGGTTAAGTTGTGCGGGAAGGAGCTCAAGTACGAGAAGCTTGACCACCAAGTCTACAAGATTAAGGTTGGGGATATCACGGAGCTCAAGGACTACGATCTTGTTGCCTCAGCAACTAACCAGTTCGCAAAGGACGAGACGGTGTGCATCTTCAACGTCAACCGCCCCGTTAAGATCGTTGACGGGCTCAAAGAGGTGATCGTGAAGGAGCATGGCGAGGCTACCGTTGGGGTCAAGGTCGATTGCTATCCCAAGCCAAAGAGCGTCAAGTGGTTCATCGACGGGGTCGAGATCGGCGGAAAGGCCTACGACACCAAGGAGGAAGCTGGAGGGGTGTACAAGCTCATCGTCAAGGACGCGTACAAGGATACTGGCTGCAGGTACGACGTCAAGGTGTCCTTGACAACGGACTCGGCGCTGCAGAGAGCGCAGGAACCATCACCATGCAGGGTGAGTTAAGGGTTTATTGTTCAACCGCGCTAGTGGTTGCAATTGTGTCTCATGAGATCGCGAATTCAAATGGAGTTTATGAGCTGCTTGCATGAGTCCCAGCTAATTTAGTTTCCATGGGATTAAATTTTTGGATGACAACAGAAATTTATTTTTTGTCAATCTAAAAAATTGTATTCAAGAATTTTTTAGAGACTCATGAGCAATCTAAGTTTATAATTTGAACAATTTCATAAGATCTCAAATGAGACCCTTGCTCATTGCATTCCGTTGAACGTTGTGGCGGTGACTTGAAATCGTTCCACTTCCCTGAAAAATGTAAAATGCCCGCGTATTTGTTCCAATGTAGCCCCTCCCGTGATAACGAAGGGCCTGTCAGCGGTGAGCCGGCTGGAGTTCAACACGGTCCAGGAGCTGAACGTGACGCTGAAGGAGACGACCCCAACCCCGAAGGGAATCTGGTACCACAACGGCCAAGAAGTTACAGCAGACGCGAGGATAAAGATCTCAAAGAAATCAACAGAGACGTACACGCTGACGTTCGACTGCGTGAAGTACGAGGACGCGGGTGAGTGGAGCTTCAAGGCCGTGAACGACATTGGAGAAGTGTCAACGAAAACGACCGTGATCGTCGAGGGCAAGCCGCAGATCACGTCGCCACTCCCTAACTCAATGAGGATTCTGGAGACCGAGACGTACGATCTGAGCGTGAACATCCTGGACTACTGCGAGGAGAACGTCAAGATCGAGTGGAAGTCGAACGTCGACACGACTTTTAAACCGATCATAGCGTGCAAGAAGGACGGGAACGAGTACCACTCTAGCGTCACGTTCGTGCCAAACAGGAAGGAGAACTACTTCAAGGTCGTTGCTACGAATAAGTACGGGGAGACGGAGTCACTCTGCCAGATCGACTGGATAGCGCTGGTCCCGCCAAAGATCCTCACCCCGATGAAGGACTCGTACACGATCCAGGACGGGGACGCGTTCAAGTTCGAGTCTGAGGTGGAAGGCGTCCCTAAGCCTAAGCTAGTTTGGCTTTACAACGGGGAGGTGATCAACGAGCAGGTGAACGCTGTCGAGGGAGTTGTGCAGAAAGGCACCGTTGGAGAGTACACGCTGCAGGCGGTGAACGTTGCTGGCGAAGCCATTTCAAAAACTAAGCTGAACCTCCTCCAGACAAACCCAACGTTGTCTAACCTGAGTGAAAACTACGCGTTTAAAGAGCAGGAGGACGACCTCGTGCTGTCAGTCGACATAACTGGCTCCCCAATCCCAACAGTGACCTGGCTCCACAACGGCCAGCCGATCGACCTCAACGACCCGAGAGTCTCCGTCACAACCACTCCAACGAAAAGTACGCTCGTGGTCAAGAACGCTGCGAAAGCAGACAAGGGAGCGTACTCAGCTCAAGTGAGCAACCAAAACGGGACCGCCGAAGGAAAGGCGAACGTCGCGATCACGTTTGTGCCTGAAATCGATGGCAAGATCACCTACCCCGACCTCGTTACTAAGAACACCAGGTTTGAGCTCAAGGCCACTGTTAAGGGAGAGCCGTTCCCTGAAGTTGAGTGGGTCCACCCCACTGGGAAAACCATCAAGGAGACAGAGGCTGGGGTGCACGAGCTCAAGGTCTACCCCGACGGCAGCGTTATCCTCGCCATTGAGTCCGCTCAGATGACCGATGGGGGTGTGTACAAGCTAGGACGAGGAGTGCGCCAGGAACTCACGCGGAGAAATCGTCGTGCCAACCGGAATCGTCAACGTTGAGGGTAAGTTAAACAATCTCATTTACATGATAAATCCGTCCGTTTGTAACCATAACGACCATTCGCAGCGGCAAGGACGCGTCCGCGCATCAACCCTCCGCTGCCGCCTCAGATCAAGCTGATCGAGGGCCACCCGCTGACGCTGCGAACGACGGTGAAGGCGCACCCGATCCCGGAGCTGGCGCTGAAGTTCGAGGACGCGACGCTACCGTACGAGCAGCGAACGATCGAGAACGGGCTTGAGTTTGAGCACAAGTGCGAGAAGGTGGCCACCTCAGGCACATTCTCGCTGAAAGCCACAAACTCAGAAGGAGCAACAGAGTCAGAATGCAGATTAATAGTGATTCCAAGGCTGAAGGAAGGTGCTCTGAAAGCTCCAGAGTTCGCGAACGAGCTATTAGACAAAGTCGTGAACGAGGGAGACGAGCTGCTGATAATCGCGAAGGTGGATGGAAACCCAATCCCAGAGGTGGAGATAATCGTGAACGGAAAACAAATAGACGTGAGGGACATTCTAGAGTTTGACGGTAACAACCTGAAGTACAGGATCCCAGACACGAGGATGGGCGACGCAGGGGAGTACAAGATCGTGCTGAAGAGCAGCGAGGGACAGGCCGAGTCAAAATGCAACGTGAAAGTTAACAAAGTGTTTAAAGCTCCAGAGTTCCTACAGAAGTTCACCGACCAGGCCCAGGTTCCAACCCGGGATTGCAAGTTTGGGGCCAAGGTCAGCGGGTTCCCCATCCCAAGCGTCAAGTGGCTCAAGGACGGGAACGAGATCGACACATCAAGGTCTGATAAGTACAAGCTCAAGCACGAGGACGAAACCGTCCTGCTGCAAGTCAGGAACTGCGACGACTCCGATATTGGGGTGAGTTGAGATTTGGCTTGATTATCACGCTTTTTACTGGAAAATGATGAACGCGAATTTGTAGGTGTACACTTGCGAGCTGTCCAACGTCGAGGGCACCGCCTCCTGCAAGGCCAAGCTAGACGTCGTTGACAACATGTAAGGTTTTAATGCAATTTTAAAAACTATTTCTTTTGAAAAACCTGAATCGTGTCGTTGGTAAACCTAATTTATGTTGTAATCGTTGTTCAGGCCGCCGGCTGCCCCCGAACGGAGGCGCCATACTTCCTGAAGACGATAGGCTCGACAGAAGTGTACCCCGGGATGCAGTCAAAGTTCACAGCGTGCGTTGGCGGCAACCCGGAGCCGGACTTTGAGTGGTTCAAGGACGGAAACAGGATGCACGAAGCTCAGGGTTCCAGGATCCAGTTCGTCCGGGACGGAATCGGCGCAGGGCTGATCAAACTCATCATCAACGACACCAATATCGGGGATATCGGCGAGTACAAGCTCAGGATCTTCAACGACCTGGGGCAGGCATCCTGCGCCGCTCTTCTCAAATTCGACAGTAAGTTACACGCATTTTTAAATAAAATATTCGAAATTACAACACGCGCATTGATTCCAGCGTTTGACGTGAAGCGCCGGGAGCTGTCCCCCTTGGGCGACTACTACACTGGTACAGCGACCTCCGCCCAACGGCGTTGCCGGACAGGCCCGTGATAACGCGGATGGACGAAGGGTCAGTAACGCTGAGCTGGAAATCGGCGATCCCGAACGTGCACTCCCAGCACCCATGCACGTACACGCTGGAGATATCCCCTGCCGATGGGAATGACTGGAAACCAGTGTACACTGGGCTCCAGAACAACTACGCCGACGTGGCGTTCCCTTCACCCAGCTTGGACTACAAGTTCCGCGTGCGAGTCCAGTGGGGAGAGAGATACGTCTCGGAACCTAGCCCTTACGTCATCACAAACAGGTTTGGGCTCATTTTACTATTCACTTTGTCAAAACACGCTCCACTTTAAAAATACCATGACAATCCGTCCGTGTCTTAATAGTAGCGTTCATATTACTACGCATACAAAGAGCTAACCCCCCGATTTATAATCAGGAACAAGCTGAACCTGCCGGCGCTGCAGTGGTCTCCAATGGTGATCCCGTCGATCCCGCGCACGTACGACCTGTCGATCCCGCCCCACCCTCAGTACACGCACGCCCCCGGTTCCTGAACAACGAGCGGAGACCCAATACGGTATCCGCAACACGCCGGCGTCAGTCCAGTTCGCGGTTTACGGGTACCCAAAACCAACCCTTTCGTTCCGGTTCAACGGAGCCCCAGTAACGCTAAACCACACGTACACGGATAACGGGATCGTGACGATCTACCTGAACGAGATGAACGAGCAGAAGATTGGGTGTTACGAGTGCATAGCGACAAACTCGCATGGGATATCCACGCAGCCGATAGAGCTGCGCCTCACAGACATCCCCCGCTTCCTGGAGCACTTGAAGGAGACGCACGTGTGCGCGAGGAAGAACGGCAGGATCCACTGCGTCGTCACAGGGATCCCATGCCCCACAATCCGGCTCTACAAGGACTGGAACGCGACTCCAAGGCCTTTCCAGCAGGTCCAGATTGACGAGAACACTGTCTCAGTAACGGTGCTGTTCGAGGACACGCTGCTCCGCGATGAAGGGATGTACTCGATCGTGGCCACGAACCACGCTGGATCGACCCACTCATCGGCGCTGGTGAGGATCCACGAGGACGAGACTTCGTACAACTGGAACAGCTACGGCGTCAGACCGAGAGTGCTCAGGCTCAGGAAAACAGACCCGGACGAGTTCTACCACTTTGGAAACCTCATTGGAAGGGGAACTCAGGGCACTCATTACCACGTTGTTGAGACACGCACAGGAACGGCGTGGGCAGCGAAGCGCATGCTCATAGACGAGTCAAACAGCCTCCACAGGCACATGATTGAGACCGAGATTGAGAACTGGGCTTGCGTGAATTCCCCACACGTGGTCCGGCTTTACGACGGTTTCTTTGACAACCGCACGTTCACGCTGATCAACGAGCTGTGCACTGGGGGAGACCTGTTCGGGTATCTCATCTACGAGCTGGAGGACTTTGACGAGAACACGGTGAAAGGGTTCGTGGAGCAGATCCTGAAAGGAGTGAGGGACCTCCACGAGACGAAGCTGTGGCACTGCAGCCTCCAGCCCCTCGACATACTCCTGACCCACAAGAAGTCGAGGTACATAAAACTGACAGACCTGGGAGTGTCCCGCTTCAACGACCCGCAGCCAAACAGGTACAGCCACCCAGAGTTCGCGTCGCCAGAGCTGATCTCCCAGTCTGGAATCAACTGGAAAACAGACATGTGGTCGGTTGGAGTCATAGCCTACATCCTGCTCACAGGCCACCACCCTTACGTAGGGCTCAACGACCAGGAAACCATGGAGAACCTCAAGAACTGGAACGGGCAGATCAACGAGACACACTTGTCCAGGCTGTCTTCAAACGCGATCGACTTCCTTCGCTGTCTGCTCCGAATTACGGCCAACGAGAGACCATCAGCTTGTGAGGCTCTGGAGCACGCCTGGTTCAGGACAAGCGAGTCCAGGATGGTCAATTTGTTCAATGAGTCACACGTCAAGTACTACACCCACTTGAGGGCCTGGCAGTCCAACGCTGACTCCATCGATAGGTTCAGGAGGAACCCGCTCGAGGTCGCTTACAAGCATGTTAGCAAGATGGTCTACCCGCCTGGATACGACTGGGTCGAGGAAAGGGAGGTCCGCGTCATCACCAAGAGCGACTACAGCTTCCCTAGACCCTACGTCGAGATCGACGACTTCGTCTCAGAGAGCCAGTAAGCCAATGCTTTTTATTTAAACATATCTGAAAGGTTTTCCAATCCTAGGCACATAACACGCCTAGTCATGATTGAAAGGTTGACCTAACGATAAAAGTATAATTTCCCCGTTGTAGCTACCAGTCCGGCGACGACACGTACTTGCTGCAGCTGCGCGACACGGACTTCCCGGCCCGGCTCCGCCAGTACATGAAGGTGGCGGCGAACGCGTCCCCTCGTTCGCGCTCCACTTCCAGAACAGCTACTTCGACAGGAACATCCCTGTGATCAGGGAGCGTCGCAAGTTCACGGACATAATGGACGAGGAGGTTGACGACGAGCGGAGGGCCCGGATCGTGGAGTACGGGGAAGGCCCCCTGAACGCAGAGCGAGAGGCCTCCGCCACGAAGTGGGATCCCGCATGGACATCCAAGCGGAAGCGGAGGCGATAATCTCGATGAAGAGGGAGGGAAGGGAACCATGCTTCAGGGAGCGACCCAGGAGCATCTCCTACGCAGAAGCCTACGACCAAGACTTGAGTTTAAACGTTGTGGTGGATGGAGACCCTGGAGCCCCAGACGTGCAGTGGTTCAGAGGCGACACGCTACTGGTCGCTGACGACCCTGTTCACAGGAGGAGGCTCGAAGTCACAACAACGGTGGATAACACGCTGGTACGCACCGAGCTGCTGATCCGCAAGGTCAAGAACACCGACCTCACGGTCTACAAGTGCACCGCGAGGAACAAGCAGGGCCAGATCACCTGGAAGTTCAGGGTCGCGCTCCTACCCGACTCCCTCAGACTCCCATCCCCTAACCCCGCGCTAAGCTACTCGCTCGAGAAGACCCCAACACCCCTATCAACGGAGGTCCACTCCTTCGAGTCAGTGTCCACGCCCGAGGTGGTGGTCAAGGGCTGCTTCACGAGCGTGCTGAAGTCAGGCCCCCGCGTCTACAAGCTCTCAACGAACGAGGAGTACGACATCGCCAGAAAACTTATACACACGCACGTGCTGGGCGGGGAGTACACCCAGGCAATTCAGATCGGCAGCGGGGTCGCGTGTTCCTACAACACATCAGTCGTTGGGCTCCTCGACCACCTCGTAGGGCTGGGCAGCTACACGGAGCAGACCGTCGTGTCCGTTGTAGAGCAGATTCTCCACGGACTCAGCTACCTGCACTGGTGCGGCGTGGCGGGGGTAGGGCTTGGGGCCTGCAGCTACGGAGTTGACAAGCAGGGCGTCGTCAAGATTCTCGACCTCAGCGCCGCCCAGAAAATCAACAAAATCGGGGTCGCCAGCGAGGCAATTGGGAAGCGCACCAACGTACAGGCCAACCTAGAATTCATATGTAAGTCAATCAACCTGCTCGAGAATTTAATACCATTTTATCACCTTATATAACATTTGATAACGTCATTAATAACCCGCATGTGCGTTAGCCCCCGAAGCGTTGTCTTCGACGGACACGCAGGTGTGTCCTCAGTCTGACATTTGGTCAGTGGGAGTGCTAATCTACGTGCTGCTGTCCGGCGCGTCTCCGTTCAGAGGGGAAAACGAGGACGAGACGAAACAAAATATCCTGTTTGTTAGGTTCAGGTTCGAGCACCTGTACAAGGACCTGAGCCAGGAAGTGACTCGACTCATCATGCTGATTTTCAAGAGATCTCCAATGTAATGTAAACACGCATTATAATGATACATGAGCCCCATGACAACGAAAATGTTTGTTACAGGAAACGTCCCTCAGCGGAGGAATGTTTTGAGCACCGTTGGTTCCACCCGACAGAGTCGCTGACGAAGAAACGGCAAAAAGTCGTGTTTCCGGTTGACAAGCTGCAGGTAAGTTGCATAATTATATTTTGAAAGCGAGATGCTCTAGAAACTCATGCAGATCCACCACAAGATAGCAGTGTAGAAACCATCAACTTTCTATTTACACTTGAGCGTGTAGATTGAAAGTGAGCATGAGTTTCATGAGCAGTGTTTCACGCCAGCTTGATCTTTGAAGCCGTGCGTGAAGAACCTCTTGATATGCATACCATGTATTTGCAGGCTTACGCGGAGTCAGTGGCGCTTGACGAGGAGCTCTCCTCCACAGCAGCAGAGTCCAACGGCGTGTTACAAGCTTTCTACACTGCGCATCACCTCTAAAACGTGTGTAACTTCTGTGTGTAACTTCAAAATCTTAACTTTAATAATCCCCATCTTGAGCATTTATCGTGTTGTATCGTATGAGATTCTTTAATAAACGGTTTACAAAAAATTATACACCAACTTTCACGACCATTCATTCTATATAAAAACCAGCGCGTGGGATGAGGCTTGTTAGTTGTATTCAGAGAACACAATGAACTGCAGTTTGGTGCTTTTGTTCCTCGCCTCCGTGGTCTACCTCGCCACCGCGGCTTCCTACTACAGAGGTGAACAGGAGGACCTCGTTCCCGCTGAAAGTGAGCTCACGTTTTTATAATTACCCATTTTTTGAAACCTTAAACCGAACCGTTTTTAAGTGGCAATTTCGTTTGTTTCCTAGGCGGCCACGGTCACTATGGGCGCGTTCAGATCAAAGTGTACAGAGGTCAGTCCAAGGGAGGAGACGGGTCACCACAACCACGGACACGCTCCATACGGCTACTGGTCAGACAGCCCCCAGATCACCACGGACACCACCACTGATCGTTGATACATATTCCTTGTTGACTAATAAATACACGTTATCGTTTTTATCGTAATTACTCTTGTTCGTACGTTTTTTTACATCATCCTTCGCATCTAAACACTAAAGCTCGGGAACCCATTCTTCGAACATCTAATGCATGAGATCATGATCCACGTGCCATTTATTCCACGCACTATTTTATCACATATCTAAGCTAAAGGTTAATTCCGAATTGTGAATCAAACCTGCGATCTGAAAAGCTCCCTAGTTACAATTTAATTGGGTCTTGCTCCCAAAAAAATTGAGCTGCAATTGCTATAAAATCAAAATCTTTATCTCAAAATGGGAATGCAAATCGTTTTTACTTAGAAACTTTTTCGTAAAATGAAGTATAAGGCTCGAAAGTGGTCATAGTATCCAACGAGCCTTATCATGTTACCATATCCTACGTTCGTAGGATGCATGTACATTTGAAAGTATGTTGTTAAGGAACAAGACATCTAAACACTAAAACACGGGAACCCATTCTTCGAACATCTAATGCATGAGTTCACGTGCGGTTTATTCCACGTACCATTTTATCAGAAATGTATCTTCTAAACTAAAAGTTAATTCCAAATGTGAATCAAGGCCTTTTCAAATTACCATATCCAACGTTTGTAGTATGCATTTACATTTGAAATTATGTTATAAATAAACACGACATACAAAACATACACTTTAAATCACTGTAGACAATTAAAAACATTAAGTTCAAATGCATTAATGAATTTCATGGTAACCAATTTTAAGCAACTCACTGTTTATAAACTTCATTTTCTAAGTGCCACCATGGACGATAATTTTTTGAGCTTTTTATAATCAGTTGAATTGCTAAAAATCGGTTACCACGAATTCTACTATTGTGAAATAACTTTGAAGAATAACTCTGAATGACTGTGCTATAAGAAAACCCTGTTTCTTAGACCAACATTTGGGTGTTTCAATCATTGCATATCTAACATATTTTTGTCCAGCACAATCATGAAATTATGCAGGTTGCGTCCAGAATAGTTTTTATGTACTCGATATATGTCGTTCCACATGCTAATTATCAATGATTGAAAAATTGGTGATACATGACCGATAAGAAATAACTCGTTCTTGTTCTTATACGTACTTGTACGAACTCGACAATAATCATATTAGTTATCTAATAGTAAGTATCAAAACATTTACAAATATAACGTGTCGTGAATAATGGAATAACACGCATAAATATTTTTTATTTCTGCATTTCAGTTGACAAGCATCCTAAAGCCGTTAAGTTAATTCAGAAATGTATTCAGTAGCGTTAACATTTATTTATTATATTCCAAAGTCCGGACTACAATGAAAATGAATTCCCAAAATACTAACGTAAGCAAATGTCTAAATGTATGTGCGAGGAATCCCATGCAGACATTGTATTAGGTAATAAAAACATTGTTGTGTTCTGACACTTCAAATTACAAATCATCTTCACTCATGTGAACTTTTTCATATATATACGATTAACGAAATTATCATATAAAGAGCATGCTTAATAGACAAACAAACCCCAAGTAGAAATGTACTTGGGGGTTATCGATCGTCGTTGAATTCAACAACGTCACGATTATCAATTGACAGTTGAGTATTTGTTTGCTGACGTGAGCAAAGGTTAACATTTGTTCATTCGCAGTTTTGCATTCGGGCCAAGTCGTACAACATATTAGTCATGAGGATTATTCAGCTTTATTGCATTTGCTAATTATGGATGAGATGGAGAGGGAAATAATACGGGTAAACCTGGAAAATTTAATTAAAAACACGGACTGCAACGATATATTTTTGGCAATTTTAAAGGCTGCTGGGATTCTCAGTGATAATGACGTCACTGATCTGGTACGACACTATATCACATTATTCAATGCTCAATAGTTCAAGTAAACAATGATGCGTGGGAATGTGTTTAGGAGGAGCATTCGAACCACCCAACAAAAAAGGCTTCCCAGTTTTACAGCTTGATAGTGAAGCGAGTTAAAGGATACACGATGCTCATGAAGGCGCTCAACGATACGAATCAATCTGGAGCGTATTCTATCTTGTCGAAACCAATACCGTTAAAACACAATTACTTCTTTCAATATTACGAGAATAAACAGTTAGGCAAAGGTAAATTTGCAACCGTGGTCAAGGGAAAATACGGACACCGAGACGTTGCTGTAAAGAGGTTGTTCTGTGCTGACGAAAGTGAAACCCTTAGAATAGACACTGAAATAGAAATTCTGAAACGTTGTGGCGATGATCACGAGAACATTGTGCAATATTTTGCCGATGAAAGATCAGCTTATTTCGTTCTAATAATTATCGAACTTTGTGATATGACGCTCAAAACATGGGTTGAGGTTGACGGGAAGAAACCAATTCAAATTACACAATGGGACATTCTGAACCAAATTACGTGTGGACTACAGTGGTTGCATGATAATAGAGTTTTACATCAGGGATTAAAACCAGAAAATACTTTGCTGAAAACACATTCCAAAAAAATTAAAATATCTGGATTTGGATCAAGCGGCTTAATGAAAGAGGGGGAAATTGCATGCGCTGTGTCCACGGACAACGTTGCAGAGACAATCGGTTGGGATGCTCCCGAGGTCACTCAAGCTCAAAATGCTACGGATGACACGTCTAAATTGGTGGTAAGTCTGTTTTTAACCCATGACATTTTTCGTGTAATACGGATGTTCATATTTGTATATATAATATTTTCAATGTTTGATTTCGTAGTCTTTCCCTTCCGACGTTTATTCCCTTGGCTGCATGTTCTACTACGTACTAACGGACGGTCGCCATGACTTTGGAGACTTGAAAAATCTCGAAATAATGGAAAACACGCTTGAAAACTCTGGTGTCAACGAGATTCTGCTTATAAAACAAATGATATCGGATAGCACAGAATTGAGGACCTTCCTGTTCTGATTTGCTTAGCAATCCTATTTTGCAGAAACGAAATGTTGAAGAGTTCGAACAAGTAGACGCCATTTCAAAAGAACCTAAAATGCTTGCCGAAATTAAAAAAGTAACCATAGGCATTTCGATTTTGTTATTACTCGTAAGAACATTTATTAAGTATCTTTCCTTTGCAGATTAAGGAACGAAATAAAGAAATCACGAGGGAAAACGTCCAGCGTCCTGCTCTAAAATTGATCGCTAAACTGAATAGTTTTTGCAAACAAATTAGCAAGACTGCAAGCTACTCATTAAAACAATTAAATGGGGTCACAACTAGCGTACTGTTCATTTACCTACTCTACGTTACTGCTTTACTCTACCGCATCACCGCACCTCATCAACTAGAGCTTTTACTGAACAGTTATTTTCTGGACCAGAAGCATGTAAGGTTATATCATGGAGCATAATAATTTAACAAGCTAATTTTCTCAACTAACTAAATGTCTTATAGGAACACCCAACATTGAAAACGCACGAGTTACCTCAAGTAACGATGGAGAATGACTGGAATGACATGGAACAACAGAAAATCGTGGAAATCTTAAAGGAGTTTGGAAACCTTGATTTGGAAGGGAAACATTCAAGATTACTTGAAATGGTACTGCATGAAAATTTGAGCTCAATTAAAGCAGTTCTTGAAGCCTTAGCGGAAGACGCAGTAATCGTAGGTTTAAATGAGAACAGTTTGCTGCATGCTGCCATAAAACGAGGAGATTATGACGTTTTTGAATATCTGGTTAACGCTCCAGGGTTCCAGAGTGAGAACCACGTTTTTGAGCATTTAATACTTGAGTTGATTGAAGATATTCATTTAATTGAAGCGGCACCGTTTGAACAGAAATGCATGATTCTGAACTTACTTTTTACGAAGCAGCCACGGTTAGTTGAATTCAGAGATGAAAACCAAAACACATTACTTCATCTCGCAATGCTTCGGGAGTTCAAGAATGGGAGACAAGTAGAATTTATTAACATGCTTTTAAAACACGCTGATGTTAATGCAAAGAACGCACACGGTGACACGATTCTCCATTTAGCTGTGCACGCACAAGAGAACCTGATGGAGATTATTCGACTTTTGATTGCACACAACGCTGAGCCAGATGCAGTGAATGAGCAAGGGTGGACGTTTCTGCACAAGCGTCTGAGTGTGCCCCTCCAGGTTTATTTCACGAAATAACAGAGTATTTGGTATCTATTCAGAGGACAGAGTCCTTTACCATCGTTAATTCTGATGGAAACAATGTGTTACATTATGCAGTATTATGGGAAACTAAGCCCGAAACATTGAAAATTTTCAAAACTTATGGAGCTGATTACACTGCCATTGATAACCATGGCAACTCTGTCATTTTCTTGGCAATCAGGTTCGGTCGAAGTGAACCTTTTCTCAAGTCTTTGATACGATTCGGGGCTGACTGGAAAATCACTAACGAGAAACGGGAAACTGTGCTCATCAAGCTGATTATAATAATTTGCCTGCGCTAAAACTATTCATTTCTTTATACGCTGATGTTAATGCTAGGAGCGTCGAGGGAAATACCCCTCTTCATAAGGCAGTGTATTCAAGCTATAATTCACTCATTTATCATCAAATTGTGTTGGAACTCGTGAAAAACGGGGCGGACCCAAATGTTAGGAATATTCAAGGGAAATTACCAATAGAT
>LJIJ01000716.1:0-80115 GCA_001718145.1 Orchesella cincta | reverse complement strand
AATCGTTCAATATCCACAAAAGGTATTAGGCAAGATTAACGAGCAAAGCAAACACTGGGGATTTAACTCGCCCTTTTCTTATACACTTTTCTCCAGCTTCGATGTAGTTTCTTAACAAAAAACCCACCCACTTTTAATTGAAATACGTGCTTTAAACCTATGGCAATACGCGAACATACTCGTTTGAGCGCGGTCATTTTCCAAAAATTGGCTGTTACGAGTTTTATTTATCTTACATGCAGTATTGCTCATATATTTAATGCTCATGTGTGTGTAGCGCATTATTCACAATTAAAATATATGTGAGTCGGAAGCACCGTATATGCGATAACGAATATGAACGAGAAGGAAATGGTTGATAGCGACTTTAGAAAAATAAATAAAAAGCACATTAGCAGCATGGCAACGAGAACATGGAAAGAAGTTCTCACCAACTTATGCATGCAGCGCACATATACGCTATCTCGGAATAAAATGTCCAGTAATCAAACGCATGCGACATCATGACATGAGTTTTAGTGCACTACAGCCCATTTCAAACACTGTTCTTCAAATAGAAGCTAAAGTTTCTTCTCATGTATACTCATATAGATCGGAAAATAATATGAGCTTCCACGATAGTTTATGAGGATCCCCTTTCGAGTGATCCTAATTCACAGGTTCTATATGCAGAAGCTAAAGTAAATACACTTTCTATTCAGGAAAATCACATTCCAGCAGATATGAATGGGCGATGTAAAATATATACGCTTTATTAGCTAGATAGTTTGAAAACACTTTTCTAGTGCTCACGCATTTTTGTAGAATCACCTGGGTGCAGATAAAAATGTGAGTCAGTTCTTCAGTGTCAATATCGCACATGATCGTGCTCACACGATTACGCTCACGATTATATTGGATTCATGTCAAATTGAATTTTTAAACATTTTCGCTAGCGTTGCTCACAAGCCTCATCATTCATACCATTTACTCAATTTCCTGGAAAAGAAACAACGTTCGTTTGTGTTCCTATTACCTCCAATTTAAACCAATTTACCTGACTTGATCTAACGTATCACAAATTACATATACTCGCGCTTTTCTCACGTAATAATTTCTTGCACTACACATCAGTTTCAGCGCTTGGGGCACCACCTAAAATATATGCTGATTCCATTTCTGATCAATTTCGTTTCGTACGCAAAGGAAGGGTTTAAATTCTCTGAGCGTTTAATGGGCCATTTCACGATAGAAAAAATTACAAAAGATTTTCGCCTAAAATAAACCGATCTGTGTACGTTCAGATTTGTTGGTAAATCGCATTGGAACGCTATAAGCCTATATTGATGCGTATAATAACGTATGCAAATAAGCATGTACATACACAAGATTTGTGCTGACAATAAGGGAAAAAGGTAACCCATTACTGCGCTCAAAAGAAAAACGGAGCTTGTTTGAGCATATACGAGTTGGTTGGTTCTTACGGTTGGGTTAGTCAATAATGCTGGAGCGGGCTTGTAAGAAATGTGAATCTACGAGAAATGGAGATTTACCCTTCTTTCCAATTCAATTCAGAATCCAATTGTCGGAGTTCTGAATCATATTTGAATTCACTTTATCAGCAGCAGCACGCGTGGTTTGCTCGGTTTACGTTCTCTACGTTGAATATTTGCAAAAGCGCTCATGGGCTACTACCATAAACCCTCGTTCGCTATCATATTCCAGACTCGTTTCGTTGTTATTATGCAGTCAACATCCATGAGATTTTGAACATTTTATTCCTGGAATTTTTGGGCTCAAACCGTTTCGGTTTAAAATAATTTGGCGAAATTAATTGAGATGTGTCAGATGTCGCGTTGTAATAAATCAGTTTTAATTTACCATTCGAGCTTCTCATATCGAACCTACATGAGCATAGGAAATGAAATCTGTTAAATTCAACTTGTCAGATGTCAAGTCGGGTATATTGGATTTATCCAAGATGTTGGGATATATTGTGCTGGAAAGGTGCAAGGATTATATAGGATCGCTGGCTGTGCGTGACACAAAATGTTTAATATTATTAGGCAGGAGCAGTGGAGCTGGATTCTATTAATATTAGAGTGTATTGCGGATACACGTATAATCCCCGACTTGCACCACCATGATGAACACACACAGGCTAGAGAAACCACCCTTCTTCCCCGTCAGGAAAGTTCTTCTCTCCAACTTGCCTCACAGTCAACGCAAGCACGTTCCACAGGGAATGGTACGCTGCATTTTCCAAGGGGAAGCAACCAGCACATCAGTACTGCGACAAACACGCATGCATTCCCATTATTCGATTCCAACATTCAAACAAAATCGATTTTGCATGCAGTCAATTCATCAGCAACAAGCCCCAATACATTCGTTAGACAAAAAAATCTCGAATCCAAATTATAACGTACCACCGAGTCACGCCATTTGCCCATAATGTTTAATAATACTATGCAAATTAAATGCACTGTACGAAAATTAAATTGTCATAAACAGAAATATCAAGTTGGAATATGTTCATGCAAATTATTATGCATCAGCGAGTTGCCCACAACTCTTACATTTACATGAATCACTGCAAAACTTTTCCACCAATCCAATACATTTCAAACAATACTATTCAAACCTGAGGATTGGTAGTGGAATCCAGTTTTCAAAATTTTAGCACTCGTTTATTAAACAGGACGCAAATGAAGGGCATGATCAAAACATCCGGTCCATAACACCAGATTGAGGGGTTTTCCTAGTCTAATGCGTTTTACAATACTCTCCATGACAGCCATTCGAATCCATTTCACTCTTGATACACATCACATACTTTTTACTCTGTCAACTGTGACGGTACTACAATTCTCATCTCTATTTAGCCTCCCTTTTTTGTTAGCACAACCATGTCTTCAATGATCCTAGCAGTTAGTTGTACACGATGTTGTACTTACTACTGCTAAACCAACATGGTTGCAGGTTTTAAGCAAACGTATTTCAAGCGATGGACTGAGCATAAAAACCTTACTTTTGGATAAAGACGCTCAGAAATAAAAATTGATGACTATTGCATCTCGCCGTTTCGTGGTTTTTCTGATATTCACAGAAATCTTGTAATCAATCACAAAAGCAATGAAATGTTGATGCTTTGAAAAAAAAGGGTCAACGCTGTCAAGGTTAATTTTTTTATTATTAAATCTCGTGTTACGAAACGAAAACGTCAAGATTGTCGAAATTGTTATGAAAAAAAGTGTATGATTCATGAACGAACGCATTGGTGAAAAATGAAATGAGCACATTGAATCCATTTACGTTCAATTTCACTTTCACTCTGACATATCGTAACAAGTGCGTTTGTAAAAGAATGCCATGTTTGTAAAATGAGAACGTATCATGTCAGAAAAAAGCGGCTTCAAATTCTATTCTGGTGAAATCAGATAAAGAAGAGTGACTACATAACCTTTGCATGAGAGAAACGTACATGCACGATCTAAAAGGAGTTTGTGCAGCAGTGGAAGCCTGCAGCCTATACGTGTTAGCGAGCCCTCAAAATATCGAGGAAACGCTATAGCATGAAAAAAATGCATACTCATAAGCACACGCTCATGTACACAATTATGATGATCTTCCAGAGAGTTTGGGTGCCAAAAGTGTAGGGTATTTTAGCATAGCTCCACGTACGTATTTTAAGCACGCATAAAAACGGGGCATAATGAAGTCGCAAACTAGACGTTTATTCGGGCTGTTTTTTATTTACAACTTCATTGGATTGTTACAAAAATGTGGATGATTCCCGCACGTTTGTTAGCGTTTCATTCACTAATTCGCTGAATCCTTCATATACGTATTAAGACGTACCCAGGAGTGCGGTTTCTGCAGGTATTTCCGAAGATAAAATACGTTGCATGTTACGCGCGTTTCTGCTGACATGTTAAAGTTGTTTTTTGTGTGAATAAGTTTTTTTATGCAAACGTACGATTCAGTGATACGAAAGTATTTTTGTTACGTTACGTTTGTGACTGTGTTTCTCTCACTCACAACCAAACTTTTGTGAATCATGAATGAATGAATGAAAAAGAGGGACAAAAGTAGGAGATGTGAAAGGCTCTTTTTTTTTACTCGCAGCCGGTTTTTTCTCCTTCTTCTCAGTTACTACGATCCGTTGACTACCGCATTTACTCCAAACTTACGCTTGAGGGCTTTTCCAGATAGCGAGAGCCTGTATAAATGGCATGCATTCCCATTCTTCTTTTCACTTTCTTCACTCCCCATTTTTTATCCGCTTCTCACAGCTTCACATGGATGAATTTTTGATGAGATCATTCATCACAGGTGAATGTGTTTTCCCTACTCCTCTCCTATAAAACTTTGGATTAGTTACCTATTTCTCATTTGCCAACACAGATAAAAGTTGTAAATTTCACCTTATCGCGTAAACTACCAGACAATCTGGAGACGGCACGTAATGCAGATGCATATCTTATGGATTTTTTTACCTCCTTCTGACCTTTCCTACAGCGACAACTTTCAGCCATTCTTTCAAGTGAGATTACAAAATGCAATGCAAACTAAATTAATTCATAATTCAATCCAAATGCTTTAAACTCGACGTAGCGAAGGACCCAGAAACACATGCCAGAACAAGCGTGCTATTCAAGCGTGTCTGCCCCAATCATCTCAGGATCGTAATTCGAGGTGTAGCAAACCAGCGTGTTGTAGCGACAAGTATTCGTCAGCAATTCGGAGGGTTTTGAGAGCGAGCCCGTTTGATTGAAATAACAGCTTATGTAATCCGGGTAAATTAAACATGAACAAAGGAGAAATAATTGAAACAAGCAAGTTTTTGTTGACTTTGTTCAGTTTGGATATGATGTGGTTGTAATTATGAGTCTTGCGGTAAATTGACTCGCTCTGGTATTCCAAATTAATAATTTCAAACAAACAAAAAATAGCAATTATTTCATGCCTTAAATCACTCATCATCGATTTACTAATTACTCAAACTACTCGATCAAATTAATGGGGGAACGCAAACTTTATGCCTGTTATTATAGTCTTCTGCTTATAACAGAATCTAAAGGTACATTAATGCTCTAAAATTGAGTAAAAAGAGAGTCTTACTGCGCAGAGTGCGGAGATTTGCATCGGGAGTCCCAATTTGGGAGGCAACGCCCCACAAGCCAGTATGTATGTATTAGATTACAATTTACATAAAAGAAACACGAGTGTGCTCGAAATAATGTGTGTACAAATTAGTTAGAAAGCAAAGTTGGTAGGAATTCATTGATCGAAATTATTGATTTGCAATTAGAGTCTCCGGTTATGGGCTTGACGTGGATCTGTTTTAATAGGATTTTTGAGCGTCGATTACTCGTATAGGGAATATTTTGTTGATGCAGTGGCATGTTGTAAAAGTTGGGTAGTGTAAAGGCAATAATTAAACCGTGCTCCCCGTGCTCACTCGCAGTGAAGGACGGAAGAGAATGCAATTACTGGAATAGCTCCGTTTCCTTCCATAATCAGACCCCATCTTATTCGTTGAGTCGATATTCCTACAAAATTCCTAATGCAATTCACCCAGCAGCTCTGCTTCTCTCCACCACTCTGTGAGTTTATTCAGAACATGGCATTTTCCGCGTCTCCCTTTGTTTGATATTCCACAGGCCGGCTCTTTCTCTCCTATTAAGTCCAATTTAACTCGTATGCATAATGCATTTATGTAAAATTCTGCAGATTTCTTACCAAACCACCATGCGCGTATAAAAGAAGCAACTCATGATTACTCTTACAAGCGTTTCTGTAATTGTGAGCACTCACTTCTCAAATATACATAATCAACACTAAAATTTAAATGCTTCTTCTACAATCATCATCATAATCTACTGCTCAATAACTAAATTTCAAATTCTTCAATGACTCTAAAATTCTAATTTTATTAAACGCTATATTTTATTCGCAGAATAACACTCAGCGTGTCAAGATGGACGGACGAGGCAGACAAGGTTCTACGAGCTCTGGAGTCCCACCGTCTGGTCCTCTGGTGAGTTCAATTTACAAACATTTTTTAATTCTTTTCCAGGAAACGCCCCAGGATGCATGTATATTTAACGTACGTAAAATCGCATTTAGCTCAAATCAAACCTGATCCATAACATAGTTGCAAGTGGATACACAAAAGTTAGCGTGGTGTAGTATAAAATCCCCACACATGCTAAAAAAATCGACAATTGACACAGAGGAGGTAGGTATATCCAATGTGTGCATGATGTCCTATTTGGTTTGATGGACATAAGCACTGGGAACCCATCATTTTGAACCAGTCTCTCTGCTGGAGAGAAAATTCCTTCAAGCTTGAATGACGAATCTTCTCACTCTAACTTCCCGATGCACTTTTCCCTCTTGTGCACGGATGTAGATTGCCGAAAGGAACAACGTACGCGTTCCTTTGTTTGTTGGAAAAAGTAGAGTATTTTTATGGCGTAATCTAGCCTATACGTTGCTACTCCCGACCACAATCAGGCGCATACCTACTCGCTGGGAAAGTATAATATTGTGCTTTGTACGTTTCACCTCAGGTTCAGGGGAAACTGCGAGAGGAAATGAAGTTCTTTATTCTGGCTATGCTCAGGGGAAAAGGAAACAGCAAGTTGTTCATGGAAAATTCATGGCACAAGAACGAAGGGTAGGTTAATGATCACAGTCGGATTCACATCGTTAGACATGCCTCCCATAATCTATAAAACTGCACGGATGCATCATATCATACAAAAACATGATGAGTCCAATTCCAACCTCGGAGGTTGACCCTCAAAAATTCACTCCAGGCTAACCCTAACGTTGTTACAAACTCATTTCTAAAATTTTATCTTCAATTTACAACATTAAAGCCCGTATGCGTCCAAATTCCAGTAGCTAGTACGTAGTCGCGCGGGGCAACGTGAAAAGCAAGAGCTCTTGTATGGTAGTTTTATTCAACTAGGATGCTATCATAACCGTTCGTTTTGATGTGGATCCCATTTGAAATGTATGGAGATAACCTTAGTAACCTATGACCATATTCCAGATTTTTTTTGTGTCTGACACATTTTCTTGCATAAGAAGGAGCAACAAGATTTCGGCATCCACATAACGGTAACAGTTACCATAACCGTGCGGAGTAACGAGATAGGCAATATATGCAACATCCACATGTGAATAAACTACTTACCACGGTTCTAAAATTTATTTACACTCCCCAAAACTCAAATTGAGCACATTTTCGCTTACTCACCTTCGCACAACACTTTCGTGTTTGAATGGCTAGTTTTTTCAACCATATTTGTAGGGTTTATCGAGGCAATTCAGCCCACAATTCACAACATAATGATTTTATAAGCGAGTCGCTGGACATTCGCGTAGGACAAATTGAGAAGCAAGCCTGCTGGCAGTAAAATGCGAAATATATGGTCTGGGAGATTGACATCCGTTTTTTGTTCATCCCAGCAGATTATACATGTTTTAATTGACGGAAGCAGTATAAATGCACTACATCCTGCTCATCATCATTCGTCAATCCAATTGAATGAAATTGGAGGAAATTGAAAACAAGTTTATATGAGACAAATATACACCAGCATTCACGCATACACGATAGTTTATCATGTAAAAGTTACTTCTTACGAAAGGCTATCTGAGCGAGGTGCATGAACTACTTAACGAAACAAATAATAATATTTAAAACACTTGATGTAGATCGAGCGACTCTGAGGAGCCAGCCAAACTTATCAAGTCTGAGATGCAAAGAGACGAATATGTAAAAGGTTACAAGGGTCAAACAATAATGTCGCAATCTACATTTCAATGGCATGAATGCGTTATCTCGGCAACCAACCTAAATGCTCTCATTATCAAGCTACATTCAAGAAGGAGAACGTTGCTTCCAGTGTCAAAATTGATGCGGAAAGTGTTTCACACGGAGCTAGTTCCCATTCCAGGGAAAAGGATTAGCAAGAACAATAACGTATTGGTAGGTTGAAGGGATGCCAGGTTTGTTTGATGTAAATTTATAGACGCACCTGGCTGTGTGCCTCTGGGCGATAGAATTAGATTCAGCGTGAATACGTGTTCTTTTGCATTTTCTCATTGCCATATATCAGGGGCAGCCCATGAATACGTTTCTTGACAGTGTATGATTGTTATTGCGCTCCGCTTGGCAGATATATGACTCCCACAGGAATTGACTCTGCTCAGCTACAGGCTTCACTGCTACAACATGACGCGATCCCTTGATTAATGGGCTTTTGATGTGCCATTCATAATTCTTAATTCATGTTTTTCAACCAGAATCGCTAATACGTGTGTTTGAATTTGCGCTATCATTTACAAGTGTGGTGTTTTTTTAACGAAATTCAAGGGTTCAATGATGCCTGGGTACGGGTATCCTGGTGGCTCGGTGACAGATCTGAACGCACCCCTGGCCAAGGGTTCGCACCTCGAGATCGGTTCTGGCCAACTCGGGCAACAACCCAGATCCATGGAGTGGACACGGCTATGCCCCGCCACTTGATCTCCCACCCTTTGGCAGCACCGCCTCCCCAAGTGGAGCAAGTCAGTCTAGCAGTCACTCTGGCTACAACAGCCATCCCAACATTCCGTCGCACTCCCCATACGGGAATGCGAACCTCCCAGGTCAGCAGAACGGTGGAGGGAGTAGCGGCAGCGAAATGTCGTACCCCGGCCCAAGCCCACCTAACCCAGTTCAGCCAGTTCCCTTGGCAGCATCCCCATACCCCCCACCACCAAGTAGTATTAGTCCGCGGAGGAACTACACGCCCAGCACAACGCCTTCTCCCACGTTGGCAGCCACAACCTAGCACAACAACAGCAGTCTTCTCCTCCGAACGTGAACGGGCTCAACGGGGTGAATGGGACCTCCAACCACTCCTCCGGGTCCTCAAACACTGGAAGCCCCCCAAATAGCAACAACAACAACAGCAACACTGCGAGTGGAGCGTTCGAGTCGTACTTGAATGGGGAGCATCAGAACGGACTGGAAAACGGACATCACAGAAACATGTTGTTGGGAAAAAACGGACCAAACGGACCTACCGGTCACCCAAACGACGTCCCTGGGTACTTGCCGCATCCCCGGCAGAGTTTACAACACTCTAGCAGGTACCCGGGGGACATGAAAGCCTCGGACGGGGATCCGAACATGATGGCATCCTACCACCAGCCACCACCACCACCACATCATCATTCTCAACAACAACAACAACAACAACAACAGCAGCAACAGCAAATGCAGCAGTACTATCCTCATCAGCAGGGAGGGTATGGGTACGGGAGTCCTTATCCTCCTTATCCAGACCCAAATTATCATCAACCGCCACCACCTCAACAAGCAAGTCAGCAGCATCGGAGACCGTTCGATCCGTATCAGCCGTACCACCAGGGTGGCGCTTATGGAAATGAAGGGTATGTAGCTCACTCTTCAGAGTACTCGTCTCCATCAGATCCTAATGGTGGGAACAACGTGAAGCTGGAGCTGCTGGATGGCGGAAACAACGGGAGGAAAATGGAAAACTCCATGTCATTAGATAATCTGGGAGGAGGAAACAAGTCCTCAGGGAATTACACCATTTCGTCATCAGACTCTTCAGCCAACAACTCCGCTAACAATCCGGATACCCTAATGAGTGTTTCTCAGCAGCAAATTGATCACAACTCGAGTCCTCACGGCTTTGATCTCCATTTTCCCATGCCGCCTCCCCCATCCTCAGGTGGGCCTATTAAGCCTGAGGAACCCAACAATAATGAAAAAGAACGCGAGACTTTTTTAGCATTAGGCCACCCTCAGAGTCCAAGTGCAAATCAAACGACTGGAAGCCCAAAGGAGGGCTTAGACAAATCAAAACGATTTGGTAGTACTACTAGTCCCAGTCGCTCTGAGGGTGGGGATCGGAACAATGAATCCTCTTCGAATAATGAGCCACCTCCAAAGTCCCCAAAGCATGCTGCCGCACCACCACCCCCTCCTCCTGCGAAGAAGAAGCGAAAGAAAAACAAAAACAAGGAGAGTGCAACCGAAAAAGACAACGCCAAAGCTTCCGCACACGTCAAGTCGGAGGCATCCAACATTAAGATTAAGGAAGAGCCGAAAGACTCGTCAGAAACATTCCATAAAATCAAGGTGGAGGAGGACGACAACTCTGAAAATGATGATGATGAGCACGGCGAGGATAATATCAAGAAGGAGAAAAAGGACGTGCCGATGGTCGAGTGCGGCTGTTTCCCAGCAGATGAAGTTCATGCTGAGCCTGGCCCATTCTACACGCAACTGGGTGCGGCACACTCCCTCTCCGAACTCAGGGAACAGATTGAGCAGAGAACAGGCTTCCGCGGAGGACAACTCCGATTCGAAAAAGTCATTTATACCGGCAAGGAGGGAAAAACTAGTCACGGTTGTCCACTTGCCAAATGGGTAAGCCAAAAAAAACTCGTTGCTATGCTTCCTATGAATATTCATATTTAATTGACTTTTGTACGCTATAGCATCCTCACATTAGGAAAACGCGGCAGTAAAATCAGAGAGCAATGGTTATAAATCTCTGGAATCGAATTACCATGCAAATTACAAGAATTTTTTGTGTGTGTTTTCCCATTTGAAAAGATAATCCGACGGGGAAGCTATGAAGAGCAACTTTTATTCCTTGTCAAGCATCGTAAAGGACATAAATGTTCCACTGCATGGATCGTCATTTGTTGTGTGATATGGGAAGGAGTTCCCCCTCACTTTTCTGATAATATTTATGACACACTTGTGTACAAACTCAACCGCTTCGGCATTCCAACCACCCGACGAAGTGACACGAACGAGCAACGATCCTGTGCTTGCCAAGGAGTTGACCCTGACACTTGCGGTGCGGCCTATTCCTTCGGATGCGCTTGGTCCATGTTCTTCAATGGATGCAAGTACGCCAGGAGTCGCAACGTCAGAAAGTTCAGGCTCACCGAGGAACATGAGGTGAGCAAGCAAAACAAAAACACATGCGTATATATTTCGTCACGTTATTGATAGGCAGGTTGCTATTTCACTTTTCATTTTGAAAAGTGCTCGCTGCAAAATTGATTTTAAAAAGCATTAAAAAAGTCAGTTATGCAAAAAGATGTGGTGAAGATGTAATAATATGAGGTTTTAAATGACGTTTCTCTAATGACATTCGCTTGATATGAGTGTACAAGCCCATGAGAGGCATATTTAGCATAAAAAATCGATTGGGTTTGCTCCATTATCCGCCCCGCAAAAGCACTGACGAATGATGGATGATGAGCCGGTGTAAAAAATGGAAAGCCATTTCTCTTGGAAAACGGGCGAACTTTGAGACATTTTCCCACAAAATTTTATGCTGATTCAGCCCATTTTGATAATAACATGAGATATGATACGATATTATGTGGTTCAACTTCACATCACTTTCGTCCATCTAAACGCATGTGTACGGACTTTTTGTATGTACTGTTAATCGAAAAAGGTATTATCTATTTGTATGTGAGTAGATAGAATAAAAATTTCCGGGTTTGCCGTTTTTTATGATCACATAAGACCTGCCTCAGTGAATTTTATGAGGCTTGATAAAAAACGAGAGTAAAAGCTATATATCGCCCATATAACATCTGTACGCTTGCCATTTCTCCCCGTGCAAAGTAATAACTCCCACACGAGAGCAGCGCACACACAGTGAAATCTAATAATTTTCAGAGCTTTCTCTTTCCTACCAGTCATTTGGCAACTAAATCGCTTTGCAAAGAAAAATAATGGCTGCATATATTATACTCCCTGTTAACATTATTATTTTTCATTTTTTAGCCCTCTTATCATTGTTTCGTTACTTAATTTATATGCGTTTTACTCCTATATCGTTGCAGGAAAGTGAGATGGAGGAGAAGTTGCAGCATTTGGCAACTCATTTGGGTCCTCTTTATGAGCGAGTTGCCCCAGAGTCCTTTCGTAATCAGGTTGATCATGAAAATGAAGGATTGGAGTGCAGACTTGGCTACAGGCCCGGAAGACCATTCTCCGGTGTCACTGTTTGCATGGACTATTGTTCACATGCTCATAAAGATGCTCACAACATGACGAATGGATGTACTGTTGTAAGTTTTGATATAAACAAACTATTACGCTACTATATCTTCCCATAAACTGTCTACTCAACTGGATTTATTACTTTGCAGACGGTGTCGTTCACGAGGAACCGGACGCTGTCCAAAGGAGACGATGAGCAGTACCACGTTTTCCCCTTGTACAAACTAGATGATACTGACGAGCATGGATCCAAAGACGGACAGAAACAAAAGGTCAAGAAGGGACAACTTGAGATTCTTAAAAAGTAAGCCAACAAACAAACACAACAGCGTGTCAATTCACAATCAAGCCAAAATACTTATGCGAAATACTTTCGGATAGATTCCCTTGCAAGGTGCGGATAAGGAAAGTCCCGTTGCTCCCCTCGAGACGACGTGGAAAGACAAAGCCGCCAAGTTCATCATCAACAACTAGTTCCGCAAAAGGAGGTAGCGGCCCTAGCACTGAAGGAAATTCATCTGGCGGAGCTCCGAATTCATCAAAAGGAGCTGCGAATGAGTTTTCAGATCCGCCACCCGCGAAAAAGGAGAAAGTATCGCTATTCAACGAGCACTTGAGCAATGGAACGGGAAATGCAAGCGACCCTTTTGGTGCTGAAAATCGATTTCATCCATATCCTCCCGCACCACCTCCAGTTCATAACCCATTCAGTAAGTAAACGGCGCGGGTAGTGAACGAAGGACTTGGTTTCAATAGTTTTTAACGCTTTATCAAGTGCTCAGAGTTTAACGTAAATTCTTGTGATGTGATAGATGCAGAGAGCCCAAGCGGTGCGCCATCGTTGTGGAATCACTTTGGCGGATCAGGTCAAGGTGGTGGTTCTCAGCTGAGTGGATCAAGCTCCAACGCGAGCTCATCATCTCCATTCCGTTCGTATTTTGAGCATTCCTTTTCATCAGGCGGAGGACCGGGCTCATCCAGCGGATTTGGCTCGGGTGGAGGTAGTAGCAGTAGCCTAAGCAGTCTGACGGAGCTAACAAACAGCACATCATCCAGTAGGCATGGGTCTAGTAGTGGTAGTCTGAATGGTCCTGGCAGCGGAAGTCTTCTTTCAGCAGGTAGTCCAAGAGATGCTCCCTCGAGCGGAAGTAGTGGTTATACCAGCATGAGCCCAATTCTCCCATCATTCCGACATACTTTTATGACTGAAGGTGAAGGATCAATGATGTCTTCGATGAGTTCTCCTGGAGCCGCTACATCACCTCCAGACTCGACCTCTAGTCCGCGATCAACCGCCCCCTCATCCCAACAGCATGCTTATCACAAGGGTGGAGCACCACATCCCAGCTCCCAGTCGTCGGCCTCATCATCAGGTACGTCCAGTACGTCGAGCGCCATGCCACCCTCTGCGTTCGGAGCTCTGAGCGACCACTCCTCATTCCACTCTTCATCATTCCAAGCATCTCAAGGCGGATATCCACCTGGACCTGCAGCTACGTCTACCTCATTAGGACCTCCCGGTGGGCTTTATCATCCTCACCCACACAACCCGTGCCTTCCTCCTTCGGGGCTAGGTGGGGTGCCTTTCTCCACTTCCTCGATGCTCGGCTCTAGTTCGTATGGTCAGTCAGCGTCAGGCTTTGGCGCGCATGGTGCACCTCCAGACCCGCATTTTGGAATGAACCCCCTCAACTCGTGGAACTCAATGGCGGCATCCGGCTACACGTCTAACTACCCATCCCCGTACAGCTACCATGCACAAGGGATGAACATGGGGATGGGAATGGGACCAAGCCCGAATTTCGGTCACCACCACCCAATGAGCATGAACCAGTACCCTTCATATCCTATTCACAATCAGCAGTCCCAGTTGCAGTCTCAGTGGGGAGCAGCACCCCCTCTCAACCCCGTTCGCACCACCACCAATGAACATGAACTTGAACATGCCTCCTCACCCCGTGCACCACCCTCCCCCACCCCCCTCCTGCTTCGTCACACCTCCAAAACCAAAAGTAATTCCAGAGGTGAACGAGTCCTTCTCCGATAACGAGGAGGCGTTCAAAGACTCTCAAATAGGCGGGGTGGCTATCGCACTGACTCACGGATCCGTGATCCTCCAGTGCGCCAAGCATGAGCTCCACGCCACAACAGCGCTTAAGAACCCCAACAGGCTCTACCCATCTAGAATCTGCCTCATATTCTACCAACACAAATCCATGAACAACCGCTTCCACGGCTGGTCAGAGTGGGAGAAGAAAATTGAGGCAAAGAAGCTCCAGGAAGTCAAGCTAATCAATCAAGGAAAAATGGAAGCTTCCCCTAGGAAAATGAAACAACTTATTAAAGAAGGTTACCTTCAAGACAATGCTTAGCAAACGAGGGTGGGCTTAAATGATTCCTAAAAAATGCAAATTTTTTTCCTTTATCAAAACAACTCATTATTGTCACATGGCTTTGTTCACGCAATCTCAGAAGAAAAAGAAATGTTTTTATGAAACAGCAACGATCCCAAAAAAGCCATGTTTATGTACACTCCTTGATGTACTACCGTTGTTGTAGATTTATCAACAAAAAAACCGTAGAGTTAAGACTTGTTGTTGATTTTTTCGTGGACTTCCAAAAAAAACACCATTCTCGTGTACAAATCTCATATATATTGTTATGCAACTATACTATGCTTTATCAAGTGCTCCAAGAAAACAAAATTTGTTCTACATACTTCCGGAAACGTTGTCGTAATCGTAATATTAAAACAAAACATTTCCTTTTGCAACTAAACTACGAGTATTCTACGATGCTTTCGATATATCAACAAATGTTAGTTATATGAATGGAACGATCTCGAACGATCATTTCAGCCAGGGATAAACGCATGTGTCGCCCTGCTTTCAATTATTCTTCCAAAACGTTCATTTATCTTTTTAAACACTTTGGTGTGTAGCTTGTTGAGAGTATAAAAGAAATCAAGAAGAATCTTGAGTATGAGATCTCAGTTGAAATTATTTTTTGCCAAATGAATAATGAAGATATATTAAATATTCCCTTTAAAAAATTCCATTTCGATGTGAATGTTTGAGACTAGAGTAATTGAAACCGTATGAGTATGATGATGACTAGTGACAAAAAAATACCGAGCAATGCAATTAACGTCAACAAAGACATTTTGATCACAGAAACATATATATCTATTTATAAACTATATTAAGTACATGTATTTGGTGTTATACTTGACTGTAAGGTTATCGAAACTATCAATCCTAGTTTGTAAGAGTGTGAGTAAACCGTGGTTCGTTACATGAACCCATCATCATGTGCAAGGAATTCAGTATTTTCTAACGGTATCTTGACAATGAATGATTTGATTTGACTACTCAATCCATGTATTTTTAAGTACTTTTGCTGTAAATCAATCATGTTTTTTGAATCTCCACACAACATTGTTATAAATACACTTGTATCACTCATTCAGGGATTAGGTTAGGCAATATTAAACTAAGCGTTATGGTATAATTTCTAGTTAGGATCCTCGTGTTTTTTTGATAACGTGTAAGATTTAACGATAAGGTATAAAACTTTTTTCTTTCACTGTACCAAAGGCATTTACAACACCAAAAAATGGGTTAACTTACGAAGCTAACGCTAGCGACTGGCATTAGAAGACGTGAAAGGACATTCCGAACGCGTTGGAAGTGAATGCCGGTCTCGGCAACTCGGCTCCAAGTTAACTCTCTGTATATTCGATAAAAACACTAGTATGTAGTCATTTATGTACGTACGTTAGGATAATACGCGTATGCTTTACCCAAAATATTTGTTATAAACTTCCCCATTTATTTAGTTAAACTAGTGATTATCACGGTTTTGTTGGTTGCAACATAATAATTTAAGGCTGAAGAATCGTTACCAGAGTCAAAGCAAAAATACTATAGTCTCGTGTAATGGATAATAAGTTTCCGTGCGTGCAAGTTACATATATTTGATCTTAAAATGTCCTGAAACGCTAATGTTAAGTTTAGCAGCAGCCTCGCTAAAAAGTCAAAGAGAGTATGCAATCTCGCTTTTCTAAGTTCTATGTCATCCTACGTGTTCAAAACTTTTGAATGAGATTTACTGATAAGGATATATTGTTACTGACTTTGTTCCGTTATCATAATATTTAGGAGTCCTCCGAATCAATAGCCAAAACTAGACTAATTCCGTAACGTTTACTTATTGAGATTCTGAAACCTAACATTAAGTCAAAAATTTAATCATGACTCAGGGTAATCAAGCATAACCCGGACAAACAAATGACAAGAAAATCTTTTAACAATTTCTTTTCCAGTCAGTCAGTGCGCAGACCTCGAATTTGAGCACTGACTGCCAGTCGAAAAAATATTTTGTAAGTCGGCATATTTCTTGAGATTAAATTCGTAAATTCGTTTTCCAACTGGACATGAAGTCTTGCTTTAAACCCCCGTGTTTTAAATTATGCTAAATAAAAGTCAGTAAAAGTAGCATAACTTATAATTGTTTTGTAGTCCCAAACCCCAAACTAGAAGAAAAACTCTACCAGTGTCCAAAGTATTTGTAAAAGAACTAATTTGCTTTAGTTGAAATATTTTAGGCTAAAAATTAAACACATAAACTTCCATATACATAACCGTTACGATAATGTATTTTCATGGATTGTATTTATGAATTTGACTACTTAAAGAATTAAGTAAACATATTATTATGCCATGTGTATGCTTATGTGTGTGTGTTGAAAAGAAATCTCCATCAAAGTTAACTCAATGTTGGCTCTCATGAATATAAAACCGATTTACTTCCAGCGTCTTATATACTTCAAAAAAACATACATGTATGTAAGAACGTTTACATCTATATGTTATATATTATACGTTACCAAATATTATCTTTGTCAAAATCTCGCTAAGAGATTATGTACCACTTTACGTATATATCCTATAAGCAAACAAAAATACATACCTATACATATATATGTGAAATAAAATCATATGCATATACCTTATCTACTCAATACTCGTTTACTAAATCACCCTTACCCATCAACTAAGTCCGCTGTTTGCTACCTGAAACTAAAAGAGCTTTAGTGCAAGAAATTCCCAAACTGTCGGATTGTTATTTTTCAAGCCCTGGGAATCAGTACCTAGTTCATTTAAAACGCATTTCCACATTATGAATGCGCATAAATGGTTTGCATGAAATGAAGAAAAAACTCGCGTACACATAATTTATGCGCTATGACTCTGACTCATCCAAACCCATGGAATGAACGCGTACTTTTATTATGCTCGGCATCTTTTATGTGAGCATTTCAGTAATTTTTACTCACTACCTGTGTGTATCTGCTGGATGCATTTCATAATCTTGTTGGGTACTTTTGTGTTCCATTCAGCCAAACTGTGTACACCTGTAAAGCGTTTCAAATCATCATGTAAAGTGGTGCACACGGAAGACACAGAACAATGCATACAAGAACAAGTGTGCACGTGATCAGTGCATGAGTCGTCTCGTTCATGTGTTGTTTGGGTCCTCTTATACCCAAAACAATGAAAGACGTTATGTAATCTTACATACCTGCGCATATAGCGACATAACATGCCGCAACATGGAAATGGGTCACATGAATTACCACCAAACACATAATTGTTCGTCAACAAACACGATTGCGTAAATAATCTTTGAAAATTGTAAGATCGGAAGCATCAGCAGTGCCTTTTAGCTGTTTTCATGCTACATTCATCAACATTAAGATTTGCAGTTTTCAACAACACAGAGAATGACTCGAAAATGTGTGAAGACTATTGACCCATGGATTCATGAATTTTAATGTGTAATGTATCGTGAATCTAACCCACATGATAGATCTGGATTAAACGCACAAGCCAGCAGATTTAGAAACGAATAAACAGGATTTGACGTTCCGCAAAAGGTTTTCGTGGACTCTCCATCCACGTGGAGTCACTCACCACACAGCCAATTTCATTGATGCAAATGGAAATAAACTTGTAGTAAACCCTTGAAGCAATTTTGTCAAAAAATTTCCATTGTAACCCATACTTAAATGCTTGACCATAATCATTTGCGTTTGCCTTCAACGCGTTGGTAGTTCGCCGTGTACCTACGTGTCAGTTGAAACGTCATGCCTGAATGCTCTGGACTAATAAATATTATGAACACCAATTTCAACAAGTTAAAATGCACGGAGCTGCATTATCAAACAAAGTACCTTTCCCAGAAAATTCACTACAAGCCAATCTGCACGCACACACCAAGTGTCCGAGTGGTTAAAGTTCGCATTATTTCTCGAAACCTACATCTGCGTTCAACCACAAGGAAATTGGTCATTATGCGATGAATCGAATGAGTGTAAACGCCAGTAAAAGCAAGAAATACGCCATATACGGACTATTGCAGCATACATTTCTGGAGCGCACGACAAACGCCGAGTTGTTTGTACACAGCGAAACATTGTGCATGCAGTCGCCGACTGATATGTAAGAATGTAAGCTCGATAGATCTAATCCTAATGGAAGTGATGAACTTGGGACCATTGTCAACCAAAGTCCACGCGGATGTCTGCTACTAATGACTCAAGAATTTGTGTTATGTAAATTAAGACACATAACCTTTAACCTCGTCTAATTGCAGCTCCTTTTCTTGTCTACAGAATTTCGTCAACTAAGATTCAATGCATCTGAAAGCAAGCTAATCAAATTACGCTGGAATCGATAACTAGCTGCTTTTACTCTACTTTGCTCTTATGAAGATGGATTTGACATACATATTTTAATGTCTGCAAAGGAAACGCTCAAGTCACACTTGTTCATCCAGTCATTCATCCTGGAATGTTAAAGATAAACACCAGTAGACCGTCATGGGTGGAACTATTTCCCTATTTTATACCAAATATGTTCGTCCAAACCAAGATGCACTCAACTATTTGGTCGCCCTTTTCCACATACCAGTGATTGTGTGTACATGATAGGGTCCAAAGATCAACTTCTCCAGCTAAGCTAGGTTCGTAGCAACATCAACGTCGTAAAAATAGTTACATCATTCGTAGAAACAAAAAAAAATCTACAGCCTGCCCCGATAACTAGAAATTGCAGTTAGCCTTAACACTTATGCTGCATTCATTCATGCCTATTTGTACTCATAATCGTAAGTTCTAAAATTCCAAAAAAAAATCAACTTGACTGAAAAAAGTTTAAATCTTCCGATATGCACTCATTCCGGCACTATGCACAGAGAGCCCCACTGACAGTAATATCGTGATGATGTGTTCTTCCTCCCCTTTTCAAACCCTTCCGTGGGATACAAGGAAATGATACTCGGAATACAGCATGATTGTCGTTGGTCATAGTGGCTCATTCTCAAATGAACAAGCGACTGCATCAATCAGAACGCACAAGGTTGTCAAAATCCTGTGTTCTTCATGAACTTTCGGCTACTGGTTTAGTTATGAGAAGCATATACATGAGAATGTTTTCTCACAAACATTTTTAACAGCAGAACTCCCAAGCATGTGCACAAATGCAAAACGCTGATGTTGAACTAACGTGTATTTACATATAACTACTCATGAATCCTGTTTTATGTTAGTAAAAAAACATTAAGCGAATGGGAGAGTGAGAAGCCATGCCGTGATGAAGACAACATGAGAAGAACACATGTACAAGTCGTACATGAGGATGACTTTGATGTGAATGCCAGTCGCATCACCGAGTTTGACGAGCAAGCATCTCTACACCCTTCAAATCTCTTTATCCACTTCTTCATTCTCTGTAGCACCGTGCTTTCTAAGCCAACGGGTTAGTAGGCCGGAGCAAGTAATAAAAAATTATATTCAAACATTATAACGTTGGTTCAAATTCAAACTTTTGGAGTTTGCGCGAAACAATTCTAAGCGTTTTGGAACTCTATCTTTGAGTTTTGACCCAGCAAGTTCGGTGGAAACGTGTTATATAAGAGCAATTTTTGTGTGATTTGATCCAGGGAACACTAGTTGCACTGATCCGATTACGTGCATGCGCCGTGCTGAACTGGCCAAAGTGAGAGCGATGGAGGTCCAGCAGAAGACATTTTTCCAAGCCCACTTGGCTAACTCGAAATTTGTTCAAACGTTGATTGAATTGCCCATGGTTAAGTTTGCTGTCGAAGGCGCAGGACGTCAATACTCCAAAGTCAAGGTACTTTAAGCGAAAATTTACATTTCAAATTGCATTATAGCGACTCATGTTTTTGAAAATGGTGATATTTTTTTTAAAAGGGAAAGCTCGAGTGTTATTGCGTGGTGTAATTATCCCATATCATTATTATTTTTTGCACTTTCGCATCATAACATGTTTGACCACATGCACATGAACAACAACATGACAGTCGAGTTCTAGGTACGTTAGTCACCATACTCGTGAGTACATACGCTAGCGCACGACGCATAAAATAGTGCAAACACTTGATGAACAATGTATCTTGCAGTTGCAGATTGTTATCATGCACAGGTATTATTGCCACACAAAGGCCATCGTGGTATATCCATCTTCCGGTAGAGATGTAGGCTCTTTATGCACGTTACTCGTTCTTTCAACCAACCTTCCCTTTATGAATCAAACGCAGTGAGGATGGTGGTGGAGGGTGAATGATAGGAATATAGATGAAGTAATCGGTCAATGCTCTTCTGCTCTTGTCACAATTTGCATTGTTAATTCTCTCAACTCACCGTGCTTCTCTTCATTTAGCATTCACTTATCTATTTGGAAGTGGTGCATTTCATAACGAGTCATAAAAACTGTCAGAGTACACTCACTGATATGGTTGCAAACAAACATGACGGAGTTGTATCGAAATTTGCATGTTTCTCAATCTACATACACATTTGTATCATCATGGAACAGCCTTCTCCACAATCACAGTCTTTTACTTTCTAGACTCCACAAGAACCCATGATTGCTTATCTCTGCTTGCTTAGTTTGTTGACTCGTCTCAAATAGTATCCACAAAGTATCACACGGTTTCATTGGAATTTTATGTTTTTATTATAGCTTTGTGTATCCCCTTATCTGTAATAACAGACACTCTCTTGTTTATAATGCACTTGCCCTTGAATTTCATTGTGCATAGATCGAGCATTTATCATTTCATTATTTTCAATCCATTCAAACAGCATTTTATCAGCAATTGAAGAGCTCTGCTTCCATTTGCATGAGTCGCCCCTTCCCTAACAATGAGAATGAAGATAATTTAATTGAGTCTGAATGAATATTTATTTATTATAAAGGATTCCCACACTATTGTTGGGAAATCGTTTGAGTTGGCAGAGTACGTCTCGTGTGCTTTTGTTGACAAGCTGAGCCCCATCGCCGAGAAGGGGATGTCGATTGCTTCTCCAATTTCAACCAAGGTGGACGACTTGGCAGCTCAAAGTCTGGAGGGGCTAATTACACGCGTCCCCGTCATTTCGGGGGAGCCACAAGAAGTAATCAAATCAATAACCAAACTATGATGCTCAAGTCGATTAAACCTAACATCTATTAAACCTAATCTATTCCAGATTGCCCAGAACACTTACTGCGCGATTGAGAAGCGAGTGACAGAGGTGACTGGATACACGATTGGATACACCGAGACTATCCTGAAAACATGGCCAGCTCAAAGCGCAATGGATGTGTATGAATCTATTCTGAACACAGCTTGCAACACTCTGGACAACTTTCTTCCTGCCCAAAAGGATGAGACGGGTTCCGGCCAGAACGGTCTAGCTCCAAAGCAAGAGTACCCTGATGAGGAGAAGCACAAACGAGGAATGTATCTCGCTCGAAGAACCTATTCAGTCGTTACCTCTGTCTTTCAAAGGGTTTTTGGAATTTGTCAAACTCAAGTGGAAAACGCTGCTACTGCTACCGACCTTGTGTACAAACAAGTTAAGAACGCTGTGGTAAGACCCAAACCATTTTACACGCTCACGTATTGAAACCTCTCTCAATTTGTAAACCCTGTACTTTCAATTTTAATCTGTCAGCCAACTATGTAGCTTCCATTTATGCTATCAATAAATGGTGTTGATTAAACCCACAATGACCAATGCATATTTTATCCACGAAAATTCATACGCTATCAAATGCATGTGTTAATCTCTCGGCTCGTTCTTATAACCCTTAGGCGGACGCTCCAGCCCCTAATAACGAGGCGAATGCGACAACCAACGGCGAGTCCAACAAGCCAGTTTCCAAAAAGCAGGGGAAGAACAAGAAAAACCCACAAGAGTGATGTAGTCTTCAGTTTCAAGCATTTCGTTCTCAACAAGCACCATCATGCGTGTCTAATGAACAACTTACCGACCCGACTTTACACAACTATCCGACTATCACTCCAAATTGCGGGGACCACACTGATTTAATAACGCTTCTTTGTTATTTCTAATTCCGAATATAATATAATGTTACTTGTTACGTATAAAGGAAAACCCTAGCATGCTCTTGCGAAAGGATGTCCATCGAATGTTTAAGAAATTATATGGTGTCAAAATGACAAGTTACTTAAAATTTATTGAACAAAACATTAGTTTTATAGAGTAGCCTATCGCAAACTATTCAGTTTTGATATTTATTTATTGTTATATGAATTAAAGTGAAAATGCATTAGACCAGTAATGAATGTCAAATTCCTCTCATATTTATTAACTAACCTAACTGCATTTTCCACCGAGGTCAATTTACCTCCAAAAGCATGCATTTTTTCAAGTTTTCCATAAAATGATTTACTTGAGGTGTAATGCATTTCTAGATGGATACCAAATATACACATCGGTGTTCTAATAATTTCTTATACCACAAACTGAAGTGCGTTGGACATTACTCTATCTTCCATCATATGCATCCGATCTTGATACAAAGTGTAATTTAAAGGAACGAATCATTCAATTACATGAACGAACCCAAATAGTAGCAAACGGTATGGACATGTCAATAAAACCCGCAGGTGTCACAAAAATGTTCCACGAGAAGGTTGTCTCTTAGCTTTCACCAAAGTGGCTAAAGAAATGTAATGCTTTGCCAGTTGACAAATCATTTTAAACGAACAGAAACCCAATTTTTGTGTCAGGAACCCATTCCCATGCTTGCGTGCTACGTTAAATATCAATGACTAGAAACTAGACCGAAAATTGTGGCAAAGCCATGGCCATGAGTCATGTTTTCTAAGTAGGTACGCAGCATCAACTGTCACGTTCCTGAATAATTTCTGATTATTGAGTAAGTTCTGCATGGAGGGGACTCCGGCAAATGATTGACAACAACCGAATGAGTAGCCTTTAATACACGTTCTCGGAATGCTTTTGTTCCTAGTCTTTCGTTCACTCCATCTTAGGTAGGGTCAGATCTGATCCAAGGGAGTTCACAATGGAGTTCATCAGTAACCCAAGCATCTCTGCGAAGACAATCGCATTACAATGAGTGGATTGAACGTTCCAGAAGACTCGTCTGCTAAATTATTTTCAAAAGTTGAGAACGGTCCATTTACAGCACTCAAACCAAACATTCAAACTGTTAAGAAGGTTCATCATGATTTAGAAAAGCGATTGGGACCTCGTAAAATCAAATCGCAATTGGATCTCTCCGAAATCCAGCAGGTTGCGGAAATTGTGGACGAGTTGCTGGAAAAACGTCGCGTAATAGAATCTAGTGAGTACGAATGTATTGTAATGAGCATTTATTTAAGCGTTCCTAATTGCGTGCTAATTTAAACCAAACTATAGTGGCAATGGCAAATAGTGCAGAATCTCGAGTAGCTCCAGCTCCTCCAGTTGCTCAGAAGAGGCAACAACTGTACCAGCAGCAACCGTCCGTCCAAAGAAATGGTTCCCTGCAGTCAGAAGACAATTTGCGTGGGATCTACACACTCCCATCGACAGACCTCGAGTTTCCATCTCAAAAAGAAACTGGAGCAGAGGCTTCACTCGAAAAGCCACCAGCTTTTCACGAATCAAAATTCTACACGGGAAAATACGTGGCTAATATTTTGCTGGTGATCCAAATCGCAATTATTCTCATTTTTGCCATTTTTGTCTCGTACGAGGAAGAAAACGTGGCAGCAGCTAACAACGATATGAATAATAACATGGTCACAACAAGACGTCCGGACTATGATAATAACTTTTACAGCCCAACCCGTAATGACCGACCGTATAATGAGGAGGGCAGGTATGGGAGCAGACCACAAAACCAACCAGTCCTGGACGGTGGTCAACAAAATCTACATCAATTTTATTACTGTAAGTTGCGTTACTTTTAACTTACATTCATGCATTCACGTTTGACTGTCTCCTCCCTCTCACTACCCACATCTCATGAATTATCCAACGGAATAATAATTGTTGACCAGAAGAAATATTATTTCTAATGATTAGCATGCTCCAGTAAATTAAACACGTTCTGTCATGGGTTATTGAGTTCAAGGCGATTATGCCTCGCTATCATAACCACTTTCAATTGAAGCGACTGCAAAGCTCATAACATGTTCACTCTCCATTTCAACCATCGCATTTAGAATCAGAACAACGAGTCGGTAGTAAACGAGAAAATGGAGAAGGTCAATTTATGTGTACATTTATGCTCCAACTAAATGATAATGGGCAAGATGAAGAAACCTACAAAAATCATATCGAAGTTTTAGATCAATACATTCACACCAGTAGGAGGCATTCACAATCTCCAATGCCATCCAAATAGTACGTATATAGAAAATAAGCTCGCAGAGATAGTTTTGCCATGATTTGTCTGAAAAGCATCTTCTTTGTCACTTAAAAATTGCATATGAATGCAAAATATGAAGTAAACAAGCCAGCGAGCAAATAAAGCGGAGAGATCACAGCTACTTTATTGCAGTGTTGCGAATGTCACTGGAATGTAGTCAGGCAGATTCTTTGGACAAGGAATTTACTATCTACACTTCTCGGCAGCCAATACGCACAGTTTGGCTCGTTTCAAAGTGCCCCGAATCTAAACCTTGTTTCATGCTCAGTGTCCTTGCAGATCAATTATAATTATAATCAAAATGAATCTAGAGCACTGGAAATTTTCAATCACAGTTATCTGTGTTCAACTTGCGCTGTTAATACTTTTCATACTGTTTTCGTGTTATGGTTCCGATGCGGATGCAAGTGATGTGAAACATTCAACTATACCTGCTTATGGGGGTGCTACCCCGAAGCAAAACTCAATCACCCATTATGATTCCCGTAAATTGGTTTAAAGTTTAAGACTTAGGAATCGCATTATATCATTTGAAAGTTTTGTCGGCAATTTCTTCAAAATTCTTTTAAAATAGTTTTCCAGGATGTCCATGTCATGATCTTTATCGGTTTTGGATTCTTGATGACATTTCTGAGAAAGTATGGGTACTCGGCAGTGGGATACAACTTGTTAATTGCAGCGATCGCAATCCAGTGGTCGATAATTTGCCGAGGGATATTTCATCACAATGAAAAAGGGTTGATTCCAGTAGACATTACCACGTAAGTTTTTTTGTGTTTCTTAGCGCTGGAAGTTAAAGTCACGCCACCCATGAAGGAAACGCTAATAAGCTGTTTGTTTTTTCGAGGTGGTGTATGAAGTGGCATGTTAGAACCGAATGCATTTGTTATGCTAATTGGTGATTTAATTTTTATGTTAGACTGATCAATGGGGATTTTGCTGCAGCCGCCGTGCTGATTACTTTTGGAGCTGTTCTGGGAGTAACCAGTCCCTTTCAGCTCGTGTCAATTTGCCTAATTGAAGTTTTCCTATACGCATTAAACGAATATATCGGAGCGGAGCTACTCAAGGTCTCACGATAATTTCATAAACAAAAGATTGAGAACAAACATTTCGTGCTAATTACATGTCCATCCAATATAGGCGATTGACGTTGGAGGTTCCATGTTCATCCACACTTTTGGAGCTTACTTTGGCCTCGCCTTGAGCCTTGTTCTGAGGAAAAACTCTGACTCGGAGAGCAAAAATGAAGGAGCTTCATACACTTCAGATGTTTTTGCTATGATTGGTAAGCGAGCATGATTATTCAGATGCACACTGCCCTTGAAAGTTTTCCGACCAACCAAACAATAGAAACTCAGGTTTGTCTGACCTATGCACTGGGTGGTTCAGAGAAATGTATTATGCTTCGTAAAGTGGATTCTCACGAACACCGGAAGATTTTTGATCTTTGACTCGACTACACAAAGCAATTACAATAACTTAGCAATACAAAAAATCATGCCGCGTAGAGTCAAGGTAGTCCTGTGGCCTTCACTTTATCAAGTTTATCAATACGTATACGTGAGCTTAGTCTGGTTAAAAACCATTTCAGTCGCATTCGATTTGGTTTTAAGTATGTTGTTTTATGATGGCTTTTAAGGAACGGTATTCCTTTGGATGTTTTGGCCAAGTTTCAACGGAGCGATGGCAGAAGGCGATGATCAGCACAGGGCTGTTATTAACACCGTCTTGTCTTTAACAGCATCATGTATATGTACCTTTGCAATATCGGCACTCGTGTCTGCTGAAAACAAATTTAACATGGTCCATATACAAAACGCCACGCTAGCCGGTACGTTTGCGCTCATCTACAATGCGAACAAATTGTTCGGAAATCACTAAATGTTGGTTTGGATTTTAGGAGGTGTGGCAGTGGGAGCCGTGGCTGACTTGATGATCCGACCTTATGGAGCTTTAATTATTGGATCGCTCGCGGGATTGCTGTCCACTGTCGGCTACACGTACATAACCGTAAGCAGTTTTCATATTTATACTAAAACTGGGCAACTAAATTTTAACAACGAGAGAGTAAAAACCATAAAACTTGCATGCAGCCATTCCTCCAGTCTAAACTGAACTTGCATGATACGTGTGGAGTGAACAACTTGCACGGAATGCCAGGGATCATGTCAGGATTAGCAGGTGCTGTGATGGCTGTTATTGCCAGCGAAAGTGAATACGGCATTGGGTTAGTGTCGAAAATAGCAAGGAAAGTTACTTTCACAGCATAGAGCAGTTGATCTAATAGGTTTTTTCTCCTAGGTTGTATAAGCAGTACCCGGCAATGGCTCCAGAAATGAACTCCTCCCATTTACAGGAGCTTCGGAAGGATTTGACAAGCATAGAAGCTGGAGACGGAAGGACTGCGGGGCAACAAGCGCTGTATCAGTTACTCGCACTTGGAGTTACTCTCTGCATTGCCATCATTGGTGGAGCTGTCACAGGTCAGCTACGATAAGCATTGTGCATTGTTAATTTAGTGATTATTTTCTAATATTGCACATCAATGTGTTCCCCTTTGCTTACAGGGTTGGTCATGAGGCTACCACTGTTCGGGCAGGTTCCCGATGCCCACCTCTTCGATGATTCGAAGCTATGGGAAGTCCCAGAGGAAGACGAGAATTCGCCGGAAAATAAAAAAGGAGAAACAAATCAGAGCTTTGAAATGAAATCTGGTAAAGAGTAGAGCTTTCATGAGTCTTGCATGTAAATTTATTCCAGCTATTGTGAAAATGGAGAAACGTGTACCACATTTGTAATTCATGATTAAAAGATGAACTTGCTGAAATTTTCTTATCACGAGATGTCAAGTGACAGGTATTTGCATGACTTTTGCATATTTGATGCATAGAATCGGAGCATCTCCATTGTTCTTCGCGAAGTATCATTCACCTTTGCTCGCTCGTACTACCCATCGTCTCTCACCGTCGGAAAACGGAACTCCCGACTTTTCTCCTTCTTCCACACAACACATCTCTGGAGGGTTTTATCATGACGTTATTGCATCTTCTCTTCTTCATATAAGTTTATCACCAACTCGTTTCTCCGGGCACATCATATGCGTACAACCATGCGCTTCAGTTAAAGACGTGCTCTACTTCTTACCTTGTCATCAAGTTATATAAATGTGCCAAAATATCTCGAGTTATTTATTAATTGAATAGATAATTTGAGCACCTCAAACTAGTCATTTTACACACCCAATTTGCAGTTTCTCGCACACCACCAGCATGGAGATGGATGCAGGAATCGCCAAAGGTTTGCTACAAAAAGCTTTAAATGTTGGGGTTCTTAATTCCTAAATTTAACTCGTGTTCTATAGGCTACGCTCAGCTAGATGAGGGATACGGAACAAGGAGGAGAAATGTTGAGGGCTGTAACAACGATGATCCAGCGTAATGCTTATAAATTTTTATTTTTAGTTACAAACCCACTCAACGGATTAAACTTAACTTAACGCATTAAACGGTATATTCTGAATTCTAGAGTTTACGACGAGCTTCAGCGGCTTCGTGGACTGGTGGAGGTGATTGAGGGAGGAGATCGTACCAAAGGGTGCTTGAAACTAAGTCTTAACAATTCTGCAATGTCGACAATCTTTGGACTCGTATTCATGGTCATTTTTACATATTATTAACATTTATCATATTATAATATATTTATGCCCCGATATATTAATTTAACCGTTTATGTTGTATGTCTATTTTTAGGTCATCGTCACAGGTAATTTTAATTTTTTAAATAATCAACCAAAATATGTAATTTTTACATTGAAAATATAAGATTTCTTTTAAATTTTAGTAACCATCTACGCATTCGTCAACCTATATCGGGCACTTTCCAAGAGATTCTTCCAATCGGATTAAGCTAACATGAAAAATTGCATAAATTTATAAACAATCGTAGCCAGATTTTTAAGTTTAGTAGCTTTCTCGATGTGCATAAAGTAATTGTAACATTCAATCATCTTTTACGTACGTATTTCAAAGGTGCCAAAACCATCATCAGCAAGGACCAACGATTTACTTACATCTCATAGACCGTTTCATTCGTGAACTGATTTAGTTATGCTATTTCGAACCGTTTGTATGTTTATAAGCAACAAACTTGTAGATTCCTGTCCTAGTTGGTCAGGTTTTAGAAATTCTCCTAAAAACAAATAACTCGAACGTGTGCTTTGGAGGTTTTGTTTCTTATGACAGGGTAACGTAACAGTCAGCATTTTGAGTTACTCCTAAAATTATAAAACGGATCTTCGATGATTTTTGTGGCTCTATTCCATTCATACGGTGCATTCCATACATTCCATTACTGTGAATTGTAACTGATTTATTTCAAATTCAAACACAATCAATAACCTCTGTAGGAGAACAATTTTGTATTACAAACATATTACTTTATTTGAGCAATAAATATTACATCATTATAAATATTCACTTGTTCATGAGATTAATTTGATTTAAAACTACACAAAACAGGTAACTCTAAAAGCATACTCAAATCACTCTAATGCATTAACATGTGGCTTTTCGTTATTTGCAATCTTAAAACTTAACACCGGTTAAATAACAAAGATAATTTATACAAGGCGTATATCACAGAAATATTACAAAACCTCCCAATGCACAAAAAATCACGCATTCCAAACTTTAGGTAAAACTGGAGGGAAATCAAGACCAATATTAAAACGCTCCCGAAGCCCAACCAACAGCCAAGGAAAAATGGGAAGGAACAACCTTACAATAAATTTGGGCACTGGAGGAGTTTCCAAACCTAAGCTGGCGGGTGGGAATATGTAGATCCCCCGACGCTGAGCATCACGCATATGATGAGGAAGAAATGCAACTAGAAATAGTAACGCTAAATGTGGTTTAAACCTGTGAAGTATAAAAAATATGAGGAAAAAAAGTCCAGTTGAATGAAATATCCCCCGATGAGAAGCATGTATCGCGTTATCAATTGACCAACTCCCTGCTGCTATAAAATGGTCAACGTCGATAAGAGAAGCTCCAAGCGCCACAGTCAACATGTCCATGTTCAGCGACCAAGGCACAGGGTCGAGTATCGACCATGTTAGAATCCCGATATGCACGTGAATCATGTTGTCCAACACTGCTCGGAATCTTGGACATGATAGTGCCACGTTTGTTGACTCCAACTGAAAATGGAAGCAAATAGCTCAAATCAACGACTTCTTATCAAGGTGCATTTTAACCCAGTGTCATACTATTTTAATAACACTTACATAGTCTCCAAAATCAGTGTATAACAATAGCGCGACAGTCCCAAATATGTGGACTGGGTCCAGCCGATTCCCGAAAGTAAATAACATCTTACGTCATACCAAACTGAAACTACTCCCGTTCAAATCTAATGTTAAATGTTTTTGAAATCACGAGCATTCACCAATATTTTTAGTTTTTGTACTGGCTAGCGGACTAAAACGTAGATAAAGATTTAACAAAAATGTAAGTAAAAATTAAAACATGCAGTTCAAAAGTTGGAGGTCACATTAAGTGACCATTTTTTACAGGTATGCTACACCACTTTAACGAAACATGATGTGTGGGAAAGCTTGTTTATCCTCAGCTATACGATTTTTTAATTAAACTTTAAAAGTGTAAAAAAGTGTTTTAGCTGCAGCAACAGTTCCAACAACCTGCATGCAGGATTATATTGCAGGGGTTTGCTCAGCTGTGTGCATCATTTTTTATCAGATCAAATATTGCATCAAATACATATTGCTTGGGATGTACACGTAATCTTCATTCATATATGGTGTGTAGTGTAAGTCGGATTATGTTAGGTGCATCTACAAATGAAAGAATTCTGAGCAAATGAATGCAAGCGAAGATCAGAGTATCAGACAGAGCTCATAAAACACGACGGAATGATTTTGGTTTGTATGAAATAGCTATGAAAGTAAGATTTGATTCGAAGAATGCGTGAATGGAGAATATGATGTGGTGGAAATTTATATTGTACTATGCATATTAAGTGATCAAAGATGATTGATGTGAGAAATAAACTGCTGCTGCGTATATACAAGTTGTTTATTGGAGTGCATATTAGCATTAAAGTCCAGAAGACTTGAAAGATGAACTGACTGCAAATGCAATGAAGAAGATGTCATTCCGTAACAAACGTTTATCAATGCTGTTTAAAGACGACAAAACCACGTGTACTAAACCATACGAAACCCACTTTTTTGGATCTATTTCTTCTTTAGAAATGGTCAAACCTTTTTTTATAACTTCATGCATCGACAAATAGTGAAGTTTACATAGGAAACCCGTATGGTTTGAAATGGCTTCAAGGAGTATTTTTGATCCTCTAATTATCTCGATTAAACCCGGAAATCAATCCAAGTAAAATATTTAAGGTTGGAAAACGAGATGCATTTGTGTGCAATAATGCAATACAAACAAGTGCACTCCGTGACACCCTCATAATACCCCATGGGAGAGTGTACGGTGCTTAGTTAATTGTAGATTCTGACTTGTAGTCATAATAATTTCATCTTCAATTTAAATCACCGTTTGGCAGTGTAGGTTCGTCATTGTTAGTGATATGCAGCAGGAATATGACTAATTCAGTTAGGTACTGAAGTTTGCATCTTATCTTCCCACACGTTATCTTTCGCATCGACCCAAATTTGATTGGTGCAAGTTATATGTGAGCTTAGCTGCTTAGCATGTAGTTTTTTTCTTTAGTTAGTAGCATTTTAAACGTCCACGTAGGTTAGAACATATAATATATGTACATCGGTATGTGGCACTTCTGCATATGATATTAGAATCGATTATTTTTTTTCAGTTGGGGGAATCAACCAATCTCTTCCCCAACTTTCGGTATTCCGCACTGATAATATCTTTGGGAACCCCAATACCAGCTTCTAAGATTTAGTCATGGACCAGTTTTGTTCAACGAGCAAATTGAAGCACTATTTTCCGCTGTATCCATTTACACTCACCTTTGTCTTTTTCTTGATTAACGTCTGTAACCCTTTTTAATCGACGTCATATCTCATTCTAACATGTACAGATATTTCTTCATTTTCACTTCTAACTCAAAGTGTCATCTGCACAACACATATTTAATATGCTTTAGAGAAGAATGAGTAATTAAAGATTACGCCCTGTGCGTTGTATGATCGAGCCTTATTACTTTGGAACGTTCCCTAATCTTGAGGTTCGAAAATTGGAGGAAAAATAACATTTATTCTGTTGGAACCGCAATAAACACGAAGTTATTATCACAAGTTGTGTCATAAGTTGTTGCTTCCTCTCGCTCAAGGATCTCGGCACGCACCCTTTTACGTTAATCATACATTTGTCTATTTCCTTGAGATCTCGTATGCTGAATTTTGCAACAGCGCAATGTTTGCCAGGAAAATATGCGATAACCCTTTAAAACAATTTCCTTACGTTACGGTGTATAACACAAAAGCAAGCTTGTTTCTATTTTTCATCAATTGATAAAAAAGGAAAATCTATTTGTAGGAGAATTGGCTGCGAACGTTAACGAGACTTTTCTCAAGAAAGGATTAGTATAGGATTAAGCACCAGAGTGACTGAATAACATCGCAATTCGAATCTTATAGTTGAGCCATCCTTTTAAATATCGTAAGAAAACCAATTTTTTCTTTACTCACTTAATGCCTCAGTGACATACGACAGCTTCGGAGTTCACGTAGATAAACAAAAGAATATAAAACCTATTTCTAATGTAACCCAGTTCGTACACTCTTTTCATCATTCGCATAGCTAGTAATATTATTGAGAGACATTTGATAGATGTTCGTATGTCTTAGCTTTTCTCACACTGCCGAGCTTGCATTCACGCAATTCCTCTCACAACTTACGTAATTGTTCCTTTTTTGTGTATTCCATTATATTATTTCCCATACCCCTAGTGCATTGCTTCTTTTTGTTTCAGAGGAGCTCACCGAAAGGAACGGCAATAATAATATTTAGAGGTTTTTCGAATCCAAACCTTGACGCACGTACACGGAGGTTGAAGAAGCTAGGACCGAGTTGTACTTCTAGACACGGGCATCTGAAGCGAAACTATTAGATACAAAATATTATTCACTCTCTCATACGTTTTTCCTCAGTTTCAATATGAACTAAATCTAGACACCAAGCTTCCAAGTTTCAGGACTGTGCTATACGTGTTTCGCATATTAGAACAAATCTGTTTGTTTATCTTTCGTCTCAAGTTATAATAAAAAGTTTCTGCAATGACAGCCGTAGATCCAGCATTCGTGGGTGCCGGTTCCAAACCCGGTACAGAAATTTGGAGAATTGAGGTAAGAATCACATAATCTGGATTTAAATTTTATATCTATTAAATCCCACCAATCCCTTATAAGCAGTCCGTTGTTTGATATACCCATAATTGGCGGTCTCGCGCTGGTAGAATCGAAGGTCCAGTGTGGTCATCCATCCAGAGAGAGGAAGTCATTCATGTTTTCGTGTTTTCCACCGTCCTTATTCCATCTGATCCAGTATGTTTGGCTCCTTGAGATTGTGAGCGATGAAGTACGTGCACCTGATTAGTCCATAACTTCATACCATTGTTTAGTTATGTACTAAAGGTTACACTTCTCAGTGATTTTAAAAAAGCTACCTTCGCGACGTCCATGCAAGCATGCTAGTTTTGTCTTTGTTCTTTGTGTTTTTCTTGTGAGAAATTATTTTTTCCGATGATTTAAATCAGTTCTAACATACATTTAGTTGGCGTGTTGGTATTGAGAATCGTGATTTCACATTGAGCTATAGCACAAATGGTTTAGGCTTACTGAAAATGAGTCTTTCTTTACTTAGGTGGATGAGCATGAGCACACTCATAGCATCATATAAGTAGCACTGGGGAAACACGAGACAGATTAGGTTAGGCAATTAAATTATCCTGCCACCGCATTACGGATTAGTATTTTGTATATCATTAAGAAAGCTGTTAATGCAGACACATGAAATCAGAAGTAAAAAATGCATTTAATTAATTCAGTACATGATAAACTTTGGTTTAATTTAAAACATGTCCCTATGATTTTTCCTGCATACAAAGAGATTCAAGAGTAGGTTAATCTGCAGCAACCACATGAAATGAATGTACGATATTCCGCAGAACACCGGATATAAGTCAAGATTATGTCGTGTGCGGCTGCCATGCATAATTCTCAACTCAGCGTATGATAAATTCATTAATCCTGTCAACCCGGAAGCTGTTCCAGAACAGAGATCCAGTTATTCTAATTAGCGTCATAAGAATAAAACGCAATGAACTGGCTTCATTGTGCATAGCATTTCAAACGTACTGATAAGTTTCAAAAAGAAAAAGCATACGGATCAAGATATCACGGCTGATATGTAACATAAATTGTATTGCTTTTTCGCATTTCGACTTGTGCAATTTTTTTCTATCCTGCCTTATTTTGAATTGATGATTTCCCCGAGTATTGCCATCCTACGCAATTTAATGGAACGTTTCCAATCACCCAACCATAACCTACTGCAATTTCCTCGGAAAATAAAATAGCTTGTCTTTTATCGCATACTTTGGCATTTAATCGCATTTCTCGAACATTTTCTGTGACAATCCTAAACTCGTCTCAGATAAAAGAAATTCAATGTTGCGACTTTCGTTTGACTTGTCTTGTTTTGTTTGACGTTTGATTTCACCAAAGGTATTTCAATTACCAACCGAAACAAAATAACAAACATCATGTTTTACAAGCGCTTATAAAAAACCCTTGAAATACAGTGATGACAAAGACAATGGGAATGGCTACACGACTACTCTCATCAAAAGAACCATTCTTTTTGCTAGCTGTACGGTGTGTTCTCCGTGAACCGTATCGAATGTGAAATCTCGGGTGTAATATGTTCCTTCTCATCTTAAACTCAGTACTCAGTCTCAGAAGCCCAAGCAAAGTCTATAAATAACTTTGCTGGAATATGCTCGTTATGTATGAAGAGTTTGAAGTTTATGATTTTGCAAAACTTACTTTCTCCGGAGAGATAAGTTATGTAACATGCCTAAACCCAAGTTCAGCAGGGTTCAACTCAAGCGTTTTTATGATTTCAGACCAGATACACATCTAATAAGATTTTGCTCAGTATTTACTGCCACCATTTGCTCAACAGATTTTGTCAGTGTAGGTTCTCTAAGTAAATACACATGAACGAGTGGGTTTGTATGCAGCTGCACCAATGTTTTTTCCAAATAAAATTGATGACTTGTTTGAAATGTACGATCGGGTTGTTATGTACTCGAAGCATCATTCAAAGCGTTTCTCAAATAAACTACTCGCTTTTTCGAGTTCTCATTCACCCATCAAAGTCATCAATGACTAATTCAGACAAAACATTTTGTGCTTCTTTCTTCCAAATAGAACTTCGCCCCGGTGCGGATACCAGCCTCCGAATACGGAATGTTTTACATGGGAGACTCCTACATCATCCTTCACGTAAGTCTGCGACTTCAATTTCTGCCAAAACTTCCACTGCTCCATCCTGCACAGAACGCGATGAGAGGAGTTGAAAAATGAAAGTTGTTTTTCATTTTGGAAAACGTTCTAAAATATGCACAGATGCAGTTCTATGTATTAATTAAATTGTTTTATTTGCATGATGCTGAATGATCATTTTGCAGACGAAGCAGTTGAACAGCGGAGCTTTCGAATGGAATATTCATTTCTGGTTAGGAAAAGATACGTCCCAGGTATGTAAAAATAGAGCTGCTAACCAAAAAAAATAATGATCACTTTACCACCAGAGATCAGATAATGCATGTCTGTGTCTAAATCATGATTCCACTTGTGCTAACGTGCGATAAAAAACCGTTTTATGAAGCACCCTCAAAAGTATATTGAGCGTGCCATACAGTCTCACAACCGCTCACATTCCTATTTCTGGTTCCAAACGTTGCTGAAATACTTTTGCAAAATGATTTTTGCAGGATGAGAAAGGGACAGCTGCAATAAAGTCGGTTGAGCTGGATGACTTGCTGGGTGGATCTCCCGTGCAACATCGGGAAACTCAAGAATATGAGTCCAACCAATTCCACTCTCTGTTCAAAGGAGGTCAGATTTCATGCTTCGTTAAATATGTTTTGCAACATGTCCAATAAATGGATTAAACTTGCGTGAAAATGTGGTGCATCAAATGAGTTATGCGATTATCTTAGGGATTCGGTACGTTCCTGGAGGTGTGAAATCCGGATTCAAGCATTATGATCCTGAAAGCGCTCCACCACGTCTCTTCTGCGTCAAGGGGAAGAGGAACGTGCGAGTTCGTGAGGTAATGTAAACGTTGACGGATTGAACATGGTTCCAACATTTTATTCCTACTATTCGCAAAACGTCTCTCGCTTTTCAATCTTACGGAATCACTCTGGCAGTTGGATCCAATCCAACATTTCATCTAGCAATTTCCTTTTTAAAAACACTTTTAATATAAGATTGCCTGAGGATGATTCCTGTAAACTTGAACTGACATGCTCGTGTAATTAACGGATTGTCGTTGTGAATGAAAATGTTTTCAAAATTGACAGGTTGAAGTCAGCGTCAAATCCATGAACAAAGGAGACTGCTTCATCTTGGACACTCCGAAACTCATCTATGTTTACATTGGCAGATTCAGCCGACGGGTAGAGAGGCTCAAAGCCGTCCAAGCTGCCAATCAAATCCGGGATCAAGACCATGGAGGACGTGTCAAGATACAAATGATCGGTTAGACTTCTTGCGTTTTAAATCAACTGTGAATTGCGAGCAAGCGTTGAGTGACATGAATCATGCTAAATTGTTTTTGTTGCAGAGCCTAATAGTCCTCAGGAAGAGGTTGATGCTTATTTCAAGGCACTTGGAGGTGGCTCACGAGATGAAATGGCTGATCCTCCTAAGGAGGATGATGATGTTGCATTTGAAAAACAAACTGAGGTGTGAATAAATGCTGTAAAATCATGCAAATGCATATAATCATTGGGAATGTATTTTTAACATTCAATTTAACTGTGTTGTGCAGGGAGTCGTAACCTTGTATCGGGTCAGTGATGAGAGTGGCTCTCTAAAAGTAGACAAAGTAGGTGTCAAGCCACTAAAAGGAGAAATGCTTAAATCCCAGGTAAATACTTACATGTCATGAAAACTGTACTTCGTAATGACTACTTGAGTGCGTTGACAGTATTTGTGTTGCATAACATCTTACTACCTAATAGTTATCCTAATTAATGTGTTTTTAATCCCACTTGCCGTGCCATTCATGTATATAACCAGAATGGAGATGCTGAGGTTAGTGACTTTCAACAGAATGGTTCCTTTTCCGTGCAATTTGCAATCAATTTTATGTCGCTTCTTCTCTCAGATTTGGTCATAACTCACTAACTAACATAAATTACTAATGCACTTAAACGACACTTTTTTCGAGCTAACTTTTCACTAACTGGAATATATTGTAAACTTTTGCTGTAACAAGAATTATATGGAACTTTGTTTATGTAGGACTGCTTTATCTTGGACACTGGAAAGTCTGGAATATTTGTGTGGATTGGGAAAAAGTGTACCCGCGAGGAAAAGCTTCAATCGATGAAACACGCTGAATCATTCTTGCAAAAGAATGGATATCCAGAGTGGACGAAACTTCAGAGGGTCGTTGATGGAGGCGAACCTACTGCGTTTAAGCAGTACTTTAGCGTATGGAGGGAATCGGATACTGCCCCACTCACGTTTGGAAAGGTTTACACACTCGACCAACTTAAAGGTATAAAACTTATTGAACAATAATGAGCTTGCAATTAGAAAACTAAATTGAATTAATGAGTAATTCACTCTTATTTTAGAAACTAATTCGTTCGTGGCCTCCAGTGTATCGACTACTTCAAAAATGTCAAAGAAAGATATGGGAAAGCTTCTAAAAAATCTCGGAAAGGCCTTAGGATTCTGTCCAGACGACGGCAAAGGGCACACAGACTTATTCAGAGTAGAAAACTTTGAATTAGCTCCTGTTGCACCTGAAACACACGGTTGCTTCTTTGGTGGCGACTCTTACGTGCTCAGATATCGTTATACCGAAAAGAATCGGGAAAAGTACATCATCTACTTTTGGCAGGTATGTGTTTTACGGAGAATGAATATTAAGATATTTAACAGGTCTTTGACTTTAAAAGATGCTCAACGTTGTTGTGTTGTAGGGCACAGACAGTACACAAGACGAGAAAGCAGCAGCGGCTCTGCACGCTATTCGCCTTGATGACGAGCTTCATGGAAAGGCTATTCAAGTTCGAGTGGTTCAAGGGAACGAACCTGCACATTTTCTCCGAATCTTCAAGGGCCGCATGATCATTTTCCGAGGAGGTCACGCTAGTGGGTTTAAGAACGTCCGTCAGCACGACACCTACGATCCTACCAAGCCAAAGTTGTTCCACGTCAAGGGTACTTGTGAAGACGACACAAGAGCTGTTGAAGTCGAGCCAATTGCGGCTTCACTGGATTCCGACGACGTCTTTGTCTTGGATGGTCCTGGCGTTACGTACATGTGGATTGGCAATGTTCGTTTTTTACCTTAGCACCATAAACCTCCTATGACTGTAAAAACTGTTGAGATAATCTAAATATTGTTTTACATGCAACTCCAGGGTGCTTCTGAAGATGAGAAAGCAATGGGCAGGAACGTTGACAAACTAGTCTCCCCTGATCGCGTCGCTACTGTTGTCGCCGAAGGCTCAGAGCCAGAAGAGTTTTGGAAACTGCTGGGTGGCAAGGGCCCTTACAACAAGGAGGAATATGAGCGTGACACTCCATCCTTGGAAGCAACACTTTTCCATTGCAGTATTAACCCACCAAGCACCAAACTCAATGTTGAAGAAATTAACAACTTTACTCAGGATGTAAGTACTTAACAATTTTTTTAAAAAGAACTATCAAAGCAAAGACATAATTCAAAAATCCACATATTTTTGATTTACAGGATCTTAACGAGGACGACGTGATGGTGTTGGATACCGGAGCAGATGAAATCTTCATCTGGATTGGCAAAGGTGCTTCTCCTGAAGAAAAGAAAGCCAGCAACACGATGACAGATGTAAGTGAATGCAAAACTTCTACAATTGCCTTGCTGTTTACAAAACTAATGAAACTCGTAAAATTTTACAGGACTACATTCGACAGACTCATCAACGCGCATCAGGAAACGCTGTGACGATTTCTATTGTCGTTAAACAAGGCGAAGAGCCCGAATCATTCAAAGTGCTGTTCCCGACATGGAATGAAAAGCACTGGGATGTACGTTCATGATAATCATTTTATAACCTGAGTGTTAGGATTTCAAAATGTTCTCTTTCATGTTTAAACCTTAATCATGTTGTTTCTCTTCAATTCTACACAGAATTGAAGCCTCTATCTACGTTCTCTCTCAAATCTATATATCTGTTTGCTTGAAACGGCACAAATTCTATCTGTGGAAGGTATAATACGGAATACCTAAATAACGCTTTCATAATCAAATTGCTATTAACGTTTCTAGTGTACACACAGTTTAACCGCAATTCACACGCTTATTATTTCAAACTCTTGTGCTACATAACAAAATGCCAAACGTACAATGCTACACCATCCTCACTTTCTAGTCTTCTATTTTACGTACAATGCATGAAACTAACCGCTAACAAAAGATCAGATTCCAAGCCCATGTTAACTAAAATATATGTTTGTGTTGCAGGAAATGAAATCGTTGGAGGATCTTATGAAAGGACTATAACGAACCACGTACATCAGAGCCGCGGTTCTTCACCGTTTTAATAATTTTAAAACAAGTATATTAATCGTTTAAATTCAGTTTTGTCAACACGCACTTAAAGTTTCGATACTGCATATCTATTTATTACAAAAATAAGTTTAAAGCTTTTGAGCCATCTTATTATGCCTTCTCTTTTCTGTAAATTCTTTATAGTACAGTCAAATTAACCCCAACCAGCACCACTGTTGTTGTTTTCTAATTATTATCTTCTTTGGATAGGAACTACAATGTTTCTTTTAATAAAACATGACCTTTGACTAATTATTGAAATAATCTCGATCGATTATCATTATTAGACAAATGGAAAACTCATTCTCATTGTTTAGATTGTCTTACAAATTCGCCCATGTACAATAATCTTGATCATAATAAACTCTCTTTTGATTACTACTTGAATTGGTTTATATTATAATACTATTGAAAGAACTGGGTCAATTACAGTTCGCAACCACAAAAACAATTGAAACAAGCTAATTTTAGCTAATGTCATCGTCTCGATCAATTTGTACTTAAAATAGCAGTAATAAGTATCACATTTTTTCCTGCGCTCCTTGTAAACGGCTCTTGTGCAGAACTTTGACATTGTCATAAACGAGTACATCCTGAAAGCAATAAACAGTCACAACCTTTAAAACACTGATAGTATAGCGACATTTTCAGTTGCAAATGCAAACAAAATAACTTACGATTTCTGATTTTTCAAAGCTGCCTCAACGCCTCTGATTAAATCGTTGGTCTTAAAAATGAGAATCATTGGTTTAGGAACACGGGCTAAAATGTCAGAGATTTGTGGAAGATAAGAACCCACGTTTTTTCGAATGGCGTTTTCCTAGAAATACACAACATTGCGCTTTTAATTAACCCACTGTGAGCACCTATTATTCTTGCAGTAAGTTACTGACCTCATCTTTGGTAAGTTTAACTTTGGTAATTCCATCCTTGGAAGCGATGGATTCCCAAGATCTTCCCGTCACCATACATGCAAACAAGCCGTACATTTCTCCGACACCAAGGTCTATGCTGTGCTTTTTAATACCGTCCACGTCTGAATTAATTATGCTTAGCCAAAGCTGGGAATAGGAATAACGGAACTCGTCCGACAACGTCTTCAAGAGAAAACAATTCAATACATTATTGCATTTTACAATTTCTGAAAAGTAAACGGGCTACTTAAACTAATTATTCGTATATATACCGTATAAAGGCCATGATCAAGAAGACACAGCTCAACTTCATTGTCCCGTGGCCGTTTCCTGATAATGATGTTTCCAGGATGTGGATCGCAATGAACGAATCCGTGATTAAATATCATATCCGCATAGAGCAATCCTAGTTTCTCACAAACTTCCTTCGTATTGATGTTGTGCTCGTCTAAATATTTCAAATCGTTTATTTGTCCACCCTCACAAAATTCCATTGTTAGAACCCTTTTCGCACTAAACTCCCAGTAGATTTTAGGAACCTGGACACATAATTCAACGATATGATAAAACTTATACTTATTAAATAGACACAGATGGTAATTACTACATAGTACAGATAAAAATTAAAATCACAAATGAAAAGCTTATCACTTACCATTAACCAGTCACAATCGGCAGTGAGACTACGCACTCTGTCAGCATTCTGTCCTTCGTGTATAAAGTTCAACTCGTTTGGGAGGTTCCTCTTTGTTTCCTCTGCTAACCAAAGTAATTTAAAATCCGGAAATATCCATGCTGCTATCTGGGTAAGCACTTCCATTGTTTTTATGTCCACTGTTGAGTGGGGAAGTACATCCCTGTGTTGCACCTTAACAGCAACTATTTCCCCGGTTTTTAATTCGGCTTTGTAAACTTGCGCGAGAGACGCAGCACCGAGTGGCTCAGGGTCGAATTTCTTGAATATCTTATCAGTCTGCAAGATAGTATGAACAATATGAATACAGTAATGCAATACACTTAAGAAGGCCACCTTTATTTAAACCCTAATTCTTGGTTAAATAATACGCACGTCATTTTGAAGATCTTCTTTGATAACTTGTAGAACATCCTGTAACGGCGATGAAGGAGCGTGACTATGGAGTACCCTCAATGTTTCTATATATTCTGGAGGGAGGAGATAATCCAAGGCACCAAGGTGTTGACCCACTTTGATAAAGACACCTTTGTTTGCTTTTGCCAAGTCCAGTAATCTCTCTGCTGACCTTCTATGAGCCTACATGCAACAATCATACATATTTTAGTCGAAAGGTAGGAAAAGGCAACATCGTTTAATGATTATCCTAAACAAAACCCTTGTCGATGACTTACAGATGACCACAAATACTTGACTTCTTCCGGATCGTCGGGCATTTGGCGTCCATAAACGCGAAACTTGTAGTCGGCGGATATTGCTGCGGCCTATAAAAGAAGTAAATGAATTCGTAAACCTTATAAAAGCATTGTTAGGAAGTTTCATTGCCAAATTATGCAAAATGTAAACAAACCGTGTAAGCAGCCCGGCCGAACCGGACGATTCCAATGGCATTGACATTCCATTTATTATCTGCTAATGAATAAGTCACAGCAGCGGCTGAAGCACCGAGGATAAGCCATCGTGGTTTAATTCTCATCTGGTTTTAGTAACAGAACCACACGTGCTAATAGATTTAACAAGGTTAAACTTTATTATGGAACAAGATTATCCCGAATTGAGCTGAATTTTGCAAGTATTGTAAGTTGAAGGCCGTGGGTGTGATTAGTTTAAATGGTGAAGAAGGTACATGGTAGTTTGCAGCTCTTTCGTGATTTAGATTTGGTGGTGATTGTATTATAAAACTTGAGGGTTTTCCTCATTGTTAATTAATTGTAATTTTGCATGAAATAAAATATACTTGCACATTTTCCTGATTTTCAACAATCAGATTTTATATCCATTCTTCCAATTTCGTGCAAGTCTCACTCTCCCCTATTCAATGCTTTGTGCTGACGATGACGTTCCCAGTGGTGTCGGAGTCTCCTCAGAAGACCGAGCCTGACGTGAATGAAAACTTTCAAAATTGTTGGTAAAAGCATAAACACTTGGGTCGAATTGTATGTAAAACCACAACATTCGAAACTCTTTTCCAGTATTTCATGTCCGACCGAATTAATCAAGGGTGGGGTAATCAATGAAAAATTTTTCTTTAGTTAAAGATTAGAGATTACGTTTGGTATTTTTAATTAATCAGCTTATGAATGTAATTGTTTTTTTACGAAGTAAAAAGTAATCTGATTATTGGATTAAGTATTTTATTTTTCGAGTTCCGATTAATGATTAAAGATTAACTTCAATCGGATTAGTTAATCTAACAGTGATTACTTTTTTCAAATATGACTAGGAATAATTCATTAATAAGTTAAAGGTCGCACTTTTATTTTTGCGTCACACGCCCAACTCACTAGATCTGCTTGAGATGAACGATTTCAAAAAATTGACCGTAAAGCACTGAGGTATAGATTCATGCTTTTGGGCCATTTGAACAACTTCTTTGGACAAGGAATTTTACTTGATAAATGCAAGTAATTTTTTTAATCACTCTAAAATAGCGGTACAATGCTGAAGCAAAAATTCACAAAGGAAGTGTAATGAACAAGGAAAAACCGTAACGAAAACGAGAGAGCATGATGTTTATCACACCGCTATATAAAAGAATTCATCTTGCTTTACATGGATAGAACAACGACGTACGGCGGCCGAGTTTTTCATCGTTACGAAAAATTAATCAACTTCTGATAATTAATCATTAGAATTTCCAGTTCGGTAGAATTCTAATGATTATAGAATTAAGTCGGCTTGTAGAAATTCGTTCAGATTAATATGAATTACGTGATTAATGTTCAGAATTTCTTTCGTCTTCAGATTACTGATTAAAGATTAAACTAATCAATTCAATCCAGATTATCAGATTAGATTACGACTAATCAACACTGATTACCACACCTTGCGAATTTAAACGGCCAAATCAAGGATTGGTGTGCGGTTAGGCAAAGATGCTAAAAAGTAAGTAATTTGTCAATGATTGTTGATGTTATTTAAATGGACAAATTTTACAACTTTTTCCTGTAGTTTTTATGAAGGAAGTCATGTTGAACTTATCGCAATCGTAAGAACTCATGAAAATTGCAAAGTTGTTTCTGCTTTTTGAAGAATGATGATTGGTAAAGCAATTGCATATACAATTTGCTAGTGCAACTAACCGATTCTGATGCTAGTAGCTTGTACATGTGAGTGTAGCAAACTTCACACGCGTACTTGTTCTGAAGGACAGATCGTTTTACTAAACATCCTAACATTTTCGTTTATGTGCTGCCATTATACTCTGTCTCAAGGTTAAAGTTGTGAATTTTTTACTGTTCACAATGCCAGGTTTAAAGCTGTAGGCCAATTGTAAATTGATGCAAGCAAAATTTGTTTAATTCCATTGGCGTCGACGCTACAATAAACATATCGTAATAAGATTAGAATTATGGCGTCAAAATCACGTTAAAATATTGAAATCTCACAGTATTGCTTTGCACCTATAAGCATGTCCATTAATGGTAAACCTCTTATGGAAGATTTACTTCATAAAGTTGCACCTGCAAATGTCGTATTGCTTAGCAAGTCTGTTAAGCGATCATCAGTTTTTTATCATTTAAATTTAACTTTACCATTCAAACAGCCTTTTGCATTAACTAGTCAAAGGTGGTCATAAATCTAGACCGCGACTGGCCCTCATTAGCGACAAGATTACTCTTCACTATCACCAGCTAAATTTAACCTGCATGCAAATTATAGTATATGAGTTTTAAGGTTACCAGATATAATTAGATCTTGAGGAAAAGCAGAACAATATTTTCAAAACTGAATCGAGTCATGGGAATTCAATTGTTAAAGTTCAAGTAAAAATCGTAGATTAGTAATAGAATTCGTGATTCGAGTTGCCTACAGTTCGGTTTCGTAACATCGTATAGCTAGCATAAAGGCTTTATGATAAAGCGTGCTGATTTTATCTTGACAAAAACAATGCTTTGGAAAATCCTAGTAGGAGCGTTGTATTGTTGTTAGTATGATATGGTATACAAAAAAGGCGTACATACATTACATACGAAAATAGTATTACTTGGTAAATGGGAGCGTTACAAGGAAATGGTCATTCGACAAGGAAAATACCCTTCGGAAAAAAGATTAGAATCAGACTCGATCCATTTCATTTTGAAACCAATCGCCAAAGCCTATCCAACTTGTTCTAAAAGTTTTTATTCAAACGAATAACTTATAAAGGTCAAAGTTGGTTGCGCAAATAAATTTGCAATTCGGTGCAGTTACCAGTCTTCTTGAGAAAGGGCAAGAAAGTAATTCGCTAACTCGATTACGAGTTTCAGTACTGTAAAATCGAGATGTACTCTGATCATAAAGGATACGAGTATCTGGATGCAAAATTGCATTCAAGTGCAATTTTATGCACGATTCCATTTATGGATCATATTCATGGATTGCATGCATGTTAATTTGCATGTCATAAATGTTGCATAATACGTAATAGGAAGCTGCAAAAGTCAGCGAAGCATGTCCTCGTAACAAATTGGCTGCTACAACATAAGACTAACGAAAGAAGCACAGCTGCAGCTGTAATATACTAACCTGGCACCGTAGATAATTGCATAGCTACAACATGTGTAAAATCCTCATTCGGAAATTGCACATGGTCTGAGTCTCTGAACATCAACCCAGGCAAGTGTCATCGCTCAGACCACTAGCAGTTGTAGCAAATCACAGACGAGTTCCCCAAATGAGAGCAGCCAGACCAGCATTTCATTACATACTTTGTGATGAGCATCTTCTTCCATTGTATATTCTCTATGAAAATCAAAACTGTGAAATTTTCTTACAAGAAATCTTCCCTTGTTTTCCTCCTACTCCTAAATCTACGCTCTCGTCACAATACTATATCAGAATCTTGAATCTTTTCCCTGTTTTTGTAATACCGAGTCCTAACATAATCCCATACGAAGAAATAGACAATGTGAAATGGAAAGGATTTTTAACAATAAAAAATTCCTTTCCTTCTTACATCCTATGTTTCATTAAAACAGCCCAATTTCGTATGATTAATTCTACCATTTGAGCACCATGAAAGATTTTTGTAAGAAAATTTGACCAGAAGAATGTCAAATGAACTAATGGGAAGTTTTTAAATCTGCGAATTCTTACATGAAATGAGTGTGTGCCTTGCCTGCTCCAACAATAATACGCTTAAGTTTGTGTTCTAGTGTGGAGTCATCATCATCGTTTTCACGAGCTTCTGGTATGATACGATGCTCTGCAATATGCGCTGCTGCGTGCAAACGGAAGATCATGAACCTCAAGCGTGTTCGAATCAAGGTACCTCTCTCTCACGGAGTTACACTGTATTGTTAGTTTTATCATCAAAATTCTGAATGAAATTGCCGGTTGGGCTGATGGCAGGCATGTATTTGATGTATGGTCTGATCATTTTTTTGCAAAAACTCGTGTTGCTCCTCATAAGTAATAATACACATTTATGACATGTATTTTTAGCGGCATATGATAAGCATTCTGATGTGATGAATACAGAACATTCACATTTGGGCCATTTCTTAAATCGTTAGGTATACACCCAGGTACATAGTCGGCCGATTCTCAATCGTATGACTCTGCACTTCGCACTTTATTGGAATAGATTGAATTGAAGAAGCTAAGTAGACGTTTAAACGTTCGGTATTGGTACAAAGGTTAGCTTCTTGAAAGAATGGCATGACGGGCAATGTGATGTGATACGTGGTTCTTTGCATCAGAAAACAGTTCTGAGGTGGTTTACGCAGCTTTGCATGCTAAGAAAACTCGTCTTATTGACAATTTGATAAGATTCGTGTTATCAGCGCATATTCATTCATACTTAAAATGCGGATATAGATATCATTCCAACAAAATTTATAAATACTATTGTGTGGAAACAGTATGTGCAATGCATTGCTCAAACATGCATTTAAAATTTCAGCTCGGTGCAGTGGAACAAGCAATTTTTGTTCATGCACTTGCAGCGTGTTCCCCCTTCTTCGTTTTAATTGTATATTACCCATGCCATACAATTAAGCGGCCGGACAAGTTGATGACCGGCGTTGACAGTTTATGCGACTTGGCTCTACATGGTCAACCAATATCTACGCAACATGTAAGGACTGTCATGCGGTCCATCTCATACTAAGCATGCCATGGACTTCCACAATTCCATCTGAAACACATGCATCAGTTTCATTTGCACTGTTTGTACTCATGCACCCTTGAAGATATTGAAGCGTTTCATTCTATTTAAACTGCACTCGGATTCACAACTATTCGCGACCTATTCAACGTGTATCTGTCAGAATTCTGCCAAACCGACAGCCGAAGCCACATATTGGCTGATGTAAGTATGGTACGATACGTCATGTATATATTGTACATCCGTCCAACAGCAATATTATATAAGGCTCATGCTAGGACTAGATTGAGTACATGGAAGGAGTCACTACACCAATGTATTTCATGGATATGTAAAGGAGAACCCGTTCTTGTGTGTTGATTGCCACCAACTACCTGATTCTTGAAAGAATTACTAGCAGCGTCTCACGTCTCAAGAGTATATATATGCAGACACTTGCGTTTCTCGCTTGGCTTTGTCTTGAGGGAACTCATTAGGAAGTAACGCTTGTGCGGAAAGCTTTTCGGACATTCTCTCACCAGTAACACTTTGGCTGGAATAGGAAGTTCTTGTGCTTTACCTTGATTTGGTTTCTTACTTGGAAGAAACGGGATTTTTTAATTCAAAATCTTCACTTTCCCTGCCGGTAAGTAAAAAATGCAATTTTAACCGTGGTGTTTAGTTCGAATGCTTCTAGAATTTTTATTTTTTAAAACTGCATTGAGAGCATAAAGCTGAGCATAAAGAAATGAATTGTGTTAGTTTTGTTACCGAAATTGAGGTTAGGATAAGCACATGGCGAGCGTGAGTTCAAGATTAAGTGTCCAGATTTGTTGCCATTAGATCGTAAGTGCACTCATTACACACACATCTGACAGGTTTTTATCGCGTGCAGTTTGCAGACAGAAAGACGTCTGGCCTGGCCTGACATTGCTGCAGATTTTGTTACGTCAACTTTCATCTTGTCTGCTTTGCCGAAACTCATTCATTGGTTCAATGTAGTGAGCAGGCAAAGATGCAAATCTGAACCAGATATAGATAACGAGCGCATCTTTGTGCGTAACGATATGCTGTACTTTTATTTCATATCTCGCTGATTTGAACTATCAGACCATAAGTCATGAGCGTTTTATTTGCATTTAGCAGTCATTACGATTACGCATTTTTAATGGTTCATATTATGATGTGTATAAAAGTGTACGGTAAATATGTGGTGAATGCGGTTGGACAAGATGGCTGCTCGAAATTTTCATTTAGCAAGGCGTTGAGAGCTGTATTGACGTGTCAATTGTTTGTCTTGAAATATTCAACGGGAGTTTATTCATGGAAGCTCCAATAAGCCTCTATCCTCGGAAGTAGTAAAGACAGTCACAGAATTGGTTGCAGCCAGGAACCCCGAGGAACCCACTGTAACCCCCAGATAGACACCTGTTTCTGCATATACCCTCACAAACCACGGGGCTGACGGCATCTGTAGATACAATTAAACATGCCGAATAATATGTCACTTGATTTCTAACTAGCAGGTATTAAAGAAGCGGCAGTACGCATTTAACAGCATCCAAAACTTTATCATGCATTTCTGTGCATTTGATGCGAATTCGCTATCTTCTTCATGATTGATTTGCAATGGTGAATGAAAGGGAAGGACAGTTTTATTTGCATGTCTATAGCTAGCACTAGGTTCCCTCACAATATATTGCCTTCCTACACTATCCGCAAACAGCAGAAGTCGGAGTTTTGTCGGAACCTCCCCTTTCGTAATATGCGTCATATTTTTATTGCACATTTCACGGAAGCTATGTCAATCGGTCTCGTTTTCAATACTTACTCTTGTGTTTCAATATTTAATGAAAATGATTGACGAAATTGCCTGTTTTAATGTATGCATACGACATGCCACTATCAATATTTAAAATGTTCTCATCCTCTCACTCACGAGTTTCGATTGGTTTTGGTGTGCTGTGCGCATTTATAATATAAGTAATATATGGTATATGCTCTGTACCTCCTGGAAGTGGCCTAGGCCCAAACAAGCCAAAGAACGAGCGTGCCTCCTTATTCCCTTGTCCATTTTCTTCGTAAGCCTAAACGTTTTGTAAAAAAATTATATTGGAAAATCAATACACATAATATCCGTGCACAATGAAAGTCGTAAGTCACAACAACTCATAAAAATTCTCAGACGAGACGAGTCGCAATATATTTCTTGCGTTGTTGACACTAGGAAATAATTAAGTAGACATACCAAGCACATGTGAATGCTTAAGAGGAATAACACAAAACCAATCAGAAACTGCGACGTAATTGACTTTCTCATGCTTTTTCCCAACATTGCTAGCCGTATGTTGTTTGAAATTTTACGTTTTCTGGAAAATTACTTTTTACGAAGATCACGAATTGGTGTGATTGGAATTTTTAGGACTAATTTATTAATTGAAATGAGCCTCTTATGATGACTTACTGCTATTTATACTTTTTCGGCATGCGCTGAATTGAATTTCAATTATTTTGGGCATCAGAGTTTAATGCATTCATGAGTTTCTGCTTTTGTCCAGAATACCTTTACGTCAGGTTCCTGTTTGAATAGCTGAATTTCAAACAACAACCTTGAATGTGATTCTGGAAAGTCTTTATTCTGGATTCTAATATTATTCTATATTCTATCAGATACGCGTCTGCTAATTATGACTGTTTTTGTTAGAAACACCTTTATTTACATGACATTGAACCAGATTTTAAATTTTCATATTCGATCTAGTTAGCATACGATATCACATCGATACATCTAGAATAATTATTAGTCTCTCTAAAGCGAGTTTAGAGAATAACCACTCATGAATTGCAGGTGTGTTAGGTACATATTTTTTCAATACACAGTGCTTTGCATACCTGGATTCAAAAAATGAGCAACAAACACCAGTTCCAGGTATTAGAACGAAAAACATTTTGTTAGCGAGAAACAGAGTTTAGACATTAAAAAACCATCAGAAATCATAGCACAATGCATGAAAATGGGTAAACCACATTAGCGCTAAAAGGGCACCTTTTCATCATGTTCGATAATTAGTATGCATGTAGAATGCTATCTGTACGTTTTAACAAGGCCTATTAGCCTATACGGAACTCATAAACAAACAGGATGTTATTACACAAACTCACATTGGGTAAACCAAGGATTTTAGGTTAAACACCCTGGGGCAAACAAAGATTTAAATCGAATGTTACCTTATGTTGTGGGTGAAGGTGAATGAAGGTGACCTGTCATGTCATAAGAAGCGATCTTATATTATTTCAGCCTGTAATACAACCTTGATTTTGAAATTGTATGAAATGCATGCGACCATCTTTGATACATGACTAATATGCACTGCTATTTATATGACCCCTTGTAGCTTTACTACATACAAGCTGAAGAATCATGAGTACAAGACTCTTTGGAAAGTTCATTGCACTGTACAAAAGATGAAATTTTTATCAATCAACTCAAACCCTTTTTATCCAATAAAAATTTACTAAATACCCGCTAACGTGGTGACTGAAGCAAAGATAAAATTTACAAATACATATATTAAATTTTTGTCCATTTTCCATACAGTTCATTTGTAAGCCTTATCCACAAAAATTCATTTCATGACAGTATTGCATTCAGATTCAATTCCTTGATGGCAACTGCACACTTAAGGGTTTAAAAACACTGCGATACGATATTAAGACTGCGAATCCATTTAAAGGAAAAACATTTCGATGTGATAAGCATGTAAGGTGTGACGATTTAAAACTCAAACTGATTAAATTTTGAACATTAGGTTTCGTGAACTATAAAAGACTGCACCATGCCACCACAAAGCACATCAACAAAAATTGACGCACCCCAGGTGGAAGTTTCCGAATCTCGTGTCGGTGTCACTCAACGGAAGGTTGCTAATGTGAAAGAAGTTGAGAGTTCAACCACAGAGACCGCAAAGGAATGGAATCCGATGGAACACATTCTCTGGATGAACGTGTTCTGGTTTACAATACTCCATGTTGGAGCCGTGTATGGAACCTACCTCACCATTTTTTCTGCAAGCTGGAAAACGTTTGTCTTTGGTAAAATCATTTTATGCAACTATACTAGTCCTGAGTTTAAATTAGAGAGGGTTGTTTTATACCGATGAAATTCTGTTTGTTTTGCAGCATTTTTCACATACAAATTGAGTCTTTTTGGAATCACGGCTGGAGTTCATAGACTCTGGTCCCACAGGGCTTACAAGGCACGACTTCCACTCAGAATTTTCTTGGCATTCTGCAACTCTGTCTCCTACCAAAACTCCATCTACGAGTGGGCTCGTGATCACCGCGTGCACCACAAGTTCACAGAAACTAATGCCGATCCAGTCAATTCCAAAAGAGGATTCTTCTTCAGTCATGTTGGTTGGTTGTGCTGCAAGAAGCACCCTGGTAAGCTAAATCCTTTAACACTCGTATCCAATAATTAAAATTTGATAAAGCCTACATTAACCAAATATGTTTACTTGAAGATGTGAAGCTAATTGGAGGTAAGGTCGACATGTCCGACATTCTCAATGATCCAGTGGTGTACTACCAAAAGAAGTATTACGTTCCATCTGTCATTGTCTGCTTTGCTCTTCTGCCAACCGTCATCCCATGGTACTACTGGGGTGAAAGTTTGTGGAACGCATATTGGGTTGCTGTGATTCTCCGTTATTGTTTCGCTCTCAATGCGACTTGGTTGGTTAACTCTGCTGCTCACATGTACGGAGACCGTCCATACGATAAGAACATTGCTCCAGCTGAAAACATCACCGTCTCAGCACTCACGCTTGGCGAAGGTAAGCAAATTGAGTTGAAGAAACTTTCGAGTTTCAGTTGTCTCTAGTAGTCGTTAATGAACCCAACGTTTGACTTTCAGGTTACCACAACTTTCATCACACCTTCCCATTTGATTACACCACCAGTGAATGGGGCTATCGCATTAATATCACCACAGCCATTTTGGATTTTTTCTCCTTGTTTGGACTCGCGTATGGGTTCCGTCAGGCGACACCAGAAATGATCAAAGCTCGCATAGCCCGAACTGGCAAAAGTGGTCATGAAGTCGTCGAAGAGCATGAATACATGTAAATTATTCAGATAATGCTCCAACATACTCGTCAGCGCTTCTCAGACTCTATCGTCAACTTTTCCGTACACTTTAAGATTATGTCTAACTAAATATATTTAAAATGAATGAAGATGTCGTATGAATGATTGTTAAACTTGATAGTATTTTTACAACTACAAATCAGACAAATACATATATACCAAACGTGTTTTTGTTTTGTAGTATTTCTTGCATATGTTCGCTTTAATGCGAAATCGTAACAAAATGAAAGTTTGTTAAACTGTAATAAAATATAATGATTCGTATTCTTTTTAAACTATGTGACTTGTTACTCAATACGGTCACAATATTTCTACCAACTACTGTTTTATTCTTTACGACGATGATGTTTCAAAAAATAAAGGAAATTTCACGTGTGGACTATAATATTACCATCAAAATTATCTTGATTATATTTACATTTGGTTTACGCTAAAAGTTATAAAAAAAAGTTGCACAATCACAATTTCTTTACCATGCAAAATTAGCAAACAACCGCAAACCAGTATCCGCATGTTATTCACACTTTCTCCCATGCAGACCAAAACAAGCCGTTTAAAACTGCATAAATCTTATGATGAAATTCACTGTAGCTATTTTCAGGACAATACCTTCGAACATTATTACGATAGCTTAGTAGTTGCATATTTTACACAATATGTTGAAATTCCATGAGTTGTCCGCTGTCTTATCTTTTATTTTCCTCTGGAATTATACGTGAGAATTTTTTAAAGATTAGATTTGAGTTGTCGGGGTACGAACTCGTATGACAGCACACTTCTGCAAAACAAAATGAATTTCTTTAAACTCTTACCTAATAAAACTAATTTCAAACGAAAAAGTATTGAGAAAGCATTATTACCTTGAGCTTGTTCAATACCAGTTCCCAAATCGTCAGTGGGAACCTCTCGTTGTTTCGTAATAATTCCCTTCATAATGCTACCATTAGGAGCAATGTTGTATCTGACAGAACCTCTGGGATCTGTATCTCCGAGGTCACCTTTGTATCTATTTGTGGTCCGTGCTGCCGGAGCACTATTCCATAATGGTATCTCAGTTGTAGCTGGAAGTGTCGAAAGATCTCCTCGTCTCCCATCACTTCCCAACAAAGAACCAGATCCACTAGAGTTTGCAATCGCTCTCGCAATCAGAGCGATCAACAGGAAAGCGTTGTTTTGCATAATTTTTAAGTAATCGCTATCAGTTCTTTAACTCGAAAATTTACGCAAACCCGAAAGTGAAGTTATTGAACTTCCAAGTGCCACTACCGTAATGATCTATTCAGAGCTTTAAACCATTTAACTGTTCAAAGTACAAATGAATACTGAAAACTGCATGAACAGAAACTAACGAAATTCTTTCCTTCTAAGGTACCACTAGATCAGACGCATGACACTTTCAATTGCAGGCATAAGGGGGTATATAAATATCATACATTATGGGGTAGTACTACATTGCGCTATTAACGCTCCCTTAACTATCCCTTACACACTGACTGGTACACATTCATACAAATCGGTTGGTTCTGATCTTCAGCATAGCGTTACTCGGCGCAAGTGACAAACGTCTAATCTATAATCTCACCAAGTCTTTTAATAACGCGATGACAAAGACCACTGAGCCGGGACGCATATATTCTTCTTTCACATAGCATCTTGACATCTTGAGTCCTTTTCCTACCTTGCTATCAAGTGTAAAAAATCGGCTTCAACTATTACAGTTTGCAGGCGCAAATGATGATGATTGAAAAGAAGAGTTTTGAGATTTATACTTGATACTTTTTTTGTGCTCGTCGTTCCAAAGAAAATGTGCCATATAAAAATGATACAAACTTTCCACATAAATGCATCTCTCAGTCAGTACACCAGCAAGCGAGTAGAAAGTCACACGTAATTGTCAGCAACTATTGCAAGAGAGGAAATTGTGTTGCAGATTTGATTCTAACACCGTTTTGCTCTGTATGCTATGCACAAGTTTTAAAAATGTCTTAGTCACTTTACTACTCCAACAAAGGGAAATATTAGACGAGATTCAGAAATGCTTAGTTCATTCATGTCTTCTTCATGCTTCTGCATAATATGTATTCTTATATGTTGCATGATATTTGAAGGTGTATTAAAAAGTTTCAGGTTCTCACTCATTCCCGTCCGTCATGCTGTGGTCGTTTCCCTTCAAGCCTGAAATCTCAGGTTGTGAAAAAAATCAAGAAAGAAGAATAGGAAGAGACAGTTTTTGAAAATCTTCACGGTATGGTATATTAACGTGGTGGTGAAAGATTCATCACATTTTAACTCATCTTTTGTGGGATGAGCAGCTCATGAACTGTGCTGTTGATGCAGTTTCGATGTAATAGATATTGCAGAGTAAAATCAGGCGTGTCGGAAGGAACGAGCAATTTTAGTCATGGCATGGATAAGCAGTGAATAATGATGGTTGCTTCGATTGAGAAATACTTTCATATATACTTATCATTTGGCACCTTTTATTCTTTCATCATCAGCTTCATCTTGTTTGGAGCATTAAATAACCAACAATATTGCAATAATAATGACTGAAACCTGTACAAAATACTTATTTTTGTTCATTTCTTAAAATGCACAAATTAAAATAAGGACAGCTGCTGTGAACCTACCTGCAAAAAAATGTGAACAAATATAATATCGAGGTTCTTCACATCCCGAAACAACTAAAACTGTCTTCGTTTTCTTGGTATACTTATTCTGGTACAATTTTCGACAATAGTCGCCTTCGGGCATCACACGTAAAAAAACGTGTGTACAAAATTGGTCGCATTTAAAACATCTATATAGCTCTGCTTTGTCACGATTTTATAAGCAACCATAACCAACTAATCTATAAAAAAATTATCTACAATATACAGAGTTGCATCGACACGAAATAAATAGTTCTTACATGAATCTGCTATTTACCAAAAAAAAAACGTAATAAAAATACAATATGATGGGCTACTTTGCTAGTAATAGATCGGAGAAACGTTATGTACATATCAAGGTACGGGATGATTATGCAAATAATTTACAATACGTATGTACTAAACTTATCTTTAAAAAATTAGCCTACAAATGCACTGCTACGGTATCTTCCCCTAAAATATTTAAATTGTCATAAGAATCAGTCGGATGGGGATGAAGGGTTGCGTAAGCGTGTGAGAATTGGGGTGACTGCTGCCGCGCAGGCATGTTCTTCTCCACGACGGACATGGTCAAAAGACCATCCTCAAGCTCCTCCAATCCATCTCCGTCATCGATGCTTCCATTCGAGTTGTCAAGTTCACTCGCGACTTGCATCGTCAGCTCTTGCTCCTCATAAGTTTTCATTTTGCTGAAACACGAAAACAACACAATAACAATTAAAAGTTGCACGAAACTCATAAACTCCTCTTAATTACAGTTTTTAGCGTTTTTCAGCAAAAAGCAAAAGCAGGTTCTAGTTACAAAAAACGAATAAAAAAAATCAGGCAAAGGTTAGTAGTTCAAGGGCACCTGTCACACACGCAAACACTTTCAAACGAACACTAGAATTTCCAAACAAATTGTGCACCAAGTACACTTCTATAACATGAATGATAAAACACTATAATATGCAATCTCATTCAGGAAACAGTGTGACATATAATGGGGCAATTCATTACAAAAAAAGTTCCCAAGCTCAATTCATTTTATTGCTTGACTATTTCCGGTAAGTCTTTGTACTAACTACGTATATTATAAGCTTGGCTATCAAGTCATAAAAACACTCGCTGGTTTAAAGCTCGACAAGAAAACGAGAGTAGGAGTGCGTTTAAAAATGTACGATATTATCTAATGCGGCGCATGCAACCGCAATCGCACTTACAATCTCACGACAGTACCAACAAGACTGCAATTAACTTAAATGATGTCTTAATAATATTATATTTGTTGAACATTCATAAGCTCAATTGCTTCATCAAAATCATTAGCAGAAACAAGAAAAATACCACTGGCCATTTATAGAACCCAGTTATCACGAGAGGGGTATTACACAAGGAGTAACGTTACAGCATGAAAAAAATTCCTACCTAAATTGAACGCAAGGCTGAACGATCTTAAGGCTTAAGTAAATTGACTAAAAGTCGACATCCCTTTTGCGTGTGTAAATGTTTTTACACTCTGCAGCAGTGGGATCAGAAGGCAAGTAAGGGAAAAAGTATTTCTTATACACGAAAAGTTTTTTAGGCGAAAATGTATTAAAGTTATAGTTTCTTTGCCAAGAGCTTGGCCGAAGACGAAAGTTTGCAAAAGAGACATTAGAATTAACAGAAGCAGTGGCGGGTGAGGCAATGTTAGCAGAAAGAGGTCTTCGCATGTGACTAGCAGCAACGGTATGACGAGGGTAAGTTCTAGACATGAATACTGACTGGTCAATCCATAATGGGTTATCCGTCGCCAAATCTTCAATCATATCTCCTTGCTGATGCCGGATACCAAGAGGGGTGCCGGGTATGCTTCCATTCGGATTCAGAGGGTACTTCATTCCAGGTCCGTGAAGATTACTACTCTTCTCGCTATCGGCAGTCCTGCAATAACCATTATATAAAGTTCATATCTGTTGCAGAACCAAAACATGTGTTAACATACAAAAATATTACGTGTCATTACATTTTATTGAGGCAGCAACAAACTGCAAGGATTGCCGCAAGTCCCATGCAGAGTAACGCAATGAGAGCAACTAATCCAGCAAATGCTGTGTCAAAGGTTTCTCTCCCGTTGAAATAATACTCGCCGGAAGTTTCTGCAGTTGGAACAGCAGGAACGGCACTGTGCAACAGAATTTGTGTCTCATCGCCCCGAAGTCTGTCATAACCTAAATCTAAGGCTTGCAAGAATTGGCTGACTGCAACCGTCTGTAACGACTTCTTCTCCACTGCTGTTACATACACGTCACTCCTGCGAAAATGTTAACATTTAATTTACTTGATGCATTATGATTTATGTGTAGGTCGGATGTAGCCACTCACCACTCTTTGTTTACAGTGTTATCTTCCGTAACATGGGGTGTAATTTTGGTAACAAGAACCATGTTTCCGGTTATATTTCTCAGAGTATCAACTAGTTGTTCAGTCACCATCTCTTTTGGTGGTTGCTTAAGAGTTAAGACTGTTTCTTGAGTATCTTCCACAACCCAAACATGCACAAGCGTCGAATCTGAGTGGTAAGGTGGTATAGTTTCTCTAACTCCCACTTTCACTTGGAATCTATTATTTCCACCAGCGTATTGCCGCATCGCTGTTGCAGAAATCGTTAGTCTTCCGCTGTTTGGGTCAACTCTGAACGGAGATGGAACAACAGAGCCCCCAGACTTGAAGTCATCCAGAATCAAATTAGCTCCAAGTAATGAGTATTGAACTGGACTCGTGGAATCAAAGTCTACGCTGTCAAATGTGAGTATTTCACGGCCTGGCTCAGCATCAGAGTTTATAGCGGCATAGTACTGTTTCTCAGGGAATCTCGGGCTGTCATAAATAAAAATTCGTTAGATACTGTATGAATGGAGTAATATCTTATTTATATGAAACATTAGCTTCACTGAAACATACCCATTGTCATTTTCATCAAGCACTGTAACGTTAATCGTCGCCACTGATGGATTATCCTTATAATCTTCCGGACTCATCGTCTCCAATGATTTCTGCAACAGGATAACTCAAGTATTCAAAAATGTCCACAAGTGATGACAATTTTCAAATGCACAATACTTACGCTTATAATTGGTGAAGGAGAAGCCCGAATGTAAAGCAAATAGTTTTCTATTCTTTCTCTGTCCAAAACTGCGTTTGTATGAATCATTCCGGTCTTTATATCAACCCGGAAGTCATCATTTAGTAAACGGTTGGTTTCGTCAGACACGAGGAAGTAGAAAATTTGAGCGTTCTTCCCTTCATCTTGATCCAGGGCTTTTACTTGACCTAACGTATCAAGTAAAATAATAAGTCATACATAGGTATATCATGCACATGCTTCGTTCTTTCTTGAACGTCTGGTTAACGTTAGAAAAATGGCATACAATTGGTTTTACAAAGGTCATATTTGCTTTTCCTTTGCTGCAATTTCTGGAGCTTTCCCATTTCATTTCATTGCATTCCCCATTCTTCCAACTTCGACCATCTTGTAAGAATTCTAATTCAGGCTAATTCGGAGTGTACACATTGTACATTTTATAACTCACCAATAAAAGTGTTTTCCAGCGAATTTTCTTTGACAGAAAAGTTGTAGTGCTTCTTCTGGAACACTGGTTTGTGGTCGTCAATGTCTTCAATCATGATAGTGAGAACATGCTGGGATTGCGTAGACACTGGTACCCCTCCATCTTTTGCTACCACAACGAGCTGTAAATATTGAGATCATTATTAACTAAAGACCAAATTCTACTTCATGTGAGAAAGTTATATGAGCACTAACATCATATTTGTTCATTTCTTCTCTATCCAAAGGCCTAATCTGATGAATCTTTCCACTCTCAGTCTCAATACGGAAGTAGTCCGTTTCTGTAACAAAGTTTTCACCATTCTTGATATAAAACTGAATTTTTCCAGCTTCTCCTTCATCTGGGTCAAAAGCTGACAGCTGCCCAATAACTTTGGAATAGTCCCCATTAGAAAACTTGTCTATTTCAGCAAGGTCAGACTGCAAACAAACAAATTGGTTTTTAACACAATTTTTTTGGTAAACCTTAGGCACAAGCTTCGGAGTACGCCGTACCTCAAGAGCAACCAATGTGGAGTTGACTTTATTGGGGAAAAGGAACTCTGGTTTCCTGAAATTTCCTGGAAGTATCTGAATGAGAACTCCAGCTTGATCATAGTGATCTGGTACAGCATTGATTTCATCCTTGTCCGTAATTTCTACAACCAGCCTGAATTCTCCAGACTTCTCAAATGCTTGTGAAGCTCGAATAATTCCCGTGCTTCGATCAATCTCAAATATTCCTGAAAATCAGGGACAACCATTTTTAGTAAACTTTCGACAATAATAATTAATTCTTTCACTACCAAATAGTATGTGCAATGACAGCATACCTTCATCATTTCCTGAAATGATTTTGTAGTTCATGTCATCAGTTTCCTCCAAATCGCCTCCATTTGCCGTAACTTTAATGATTTCTTGCATTGCTGTCAATGGAGCGTGTACGGTGATTTGATAACTTTTTTGCTCAAATCTTGGCCTAAGAAACATTACAATTTTAACTGAAAAGCTTATTTCATTAGTTTCACAACGCTAGACATTCATTTTAATAGACTCTCACCAGTTATCATTGACATCAAGAATGGTTATCCTAACGCTTGTGTACCCAGACCTCTCTGTATCGTTAGCTTTGACTCGAAGAGTGACATGTGGATTGGCCATACCTTCTCTGTCCAACATTCCAACTCCTTCTTTAGAAACTTTAATTTCCCCAAGTCGGTTTATGCTGAATGCAGATGAATAATCACTTGGCTCGATTTCATAGGTAATCACATCGTCGATATCTGGATCAGTAGCGAACACAGTGGTAACGTAAGTTCCTTCTTGAGCGTTTTCAGGAATAGAGGCTTCGTATTCAGTCTGAAAACAGATACAATGTACATCATCAGTCAATGTGACCCATGAAACTGCATTCGAAAACGGGAATAAAACACCGCAACCAACTTACTTCATTGAATTTTGGATTATTGTCATTGATATTCAATAATGAAACCATGATAGTAGCAGTGGATGACAACTGAGGCACGCCACTATCAGCAACCACAACAGTCAGGTTGTAAATGGGCTTGTCTTCAAAGTCAAGTCTCCCAGCGACTTTAATCTCTCCCGTTTTATTGTCAACACTAAAGTACTCCTTGCCCTGCTCAATATAATAACCAGAGATTTGTCCACCTTCGGGATCCTCAGCTTCTAAAGTAAGAATTCCCATTCCAGGAGGAAGCTCCTCAAAAGTTTCAATTTCCAAATCTTCTACCTTTGGGGGGAAATCATTCACCTAAAATAATAAAACAGTACAATTTTAGAATTCTGGACTGATATAGATAACACTAATAACACACTAATAAAGTTAAGCCAAACCTCGAAGATTGTGAGCAAGAGCGTGCCAAAATGGCTAACACCAGGTCGAGCCTTATCAGAGGAGACCATTACGGTGAAATTAATGGTGGTCACAAGTTCCCGTATGAGTGCATCACTAACAATCACTTTGCCCTCGTTATCAATCTGGAACCAGTTATGCATCGCTGTAAAGTTGTGAATGACTTTGTTATCCAAATTTCTCGCTTCCACAGGCTCCACAAATTGGAACCTCAAGTCGAGATTCTCCACACTCAAGTTCAGATCATCTGCATTTGTAGTGATGATAGTGGCAACCTCCCCGATTTCAGCAGACTCGGAAACTTGAGCCCTTTGCATAACTGGTGCTATTTTAGGTAGCCGAACATACACATCTCCCACATTAATCTGAACAGCCGTACTCGTCCTCATGGAAGGAGTTCCCAAATCGTGCGCAGTGATAAGCAGATCAAAATGTGGCACAACATCGTTATCTAGCTCCTTGGCGAGAACAAGCTCTCCAGTTTCTTCAGCAATCTCAAAATACCCATAAGCTCCTTTATCAATCACATAGCGAATCACTCCATTGTCATTAAGATCATGATCAACAGCCTTCATCTGAAGCACAACTGAGCCAACTTCAGTGTCTTCTGGAATCGTTAAAATACGCCGGGACAAGGTTTGCTCCGTAAACGTAGGATGATGATTGTTTATGTCAGTGACGGCTATCCTGACTTTGGTTCTTGCTTCGAAAAGACCATCCGATGCTTCAACTATAAAAGAATAGTTCCCAGGTGGAAGGCGCTCCGATTTCACGAGAAGCTCGGCAGTGTTTTCGTCAATCTTGAAATTTGGAAGGGCGCTCCCATTAAGTATCTTGTAGGTCAGTACTGCAGTTTTGTCTTCATCTCTAGCCATTATAAAGAACCTAGGCTCGAATACCAACGTGTCTTCTGGAATAACTCTGGAGTATTCGTTTTCGAAATAGGGAGCGTTATCGTTTGAGTCACTGACGATAATTTGAAGAGGTACGATTGATCTCAAGTAGCCCTCTGCTTTCAGCATGTCACTTGCCATGTACAGAAGATCGTATGACTTTTGGGTTTCATGGTCCAAGCAGTTTTCTCCTTTCTTGAATTCTTCACAGTCTGCTACAAATATCTCCCCGGTATGATTGTTCACACGGAATCTAGAGAAGAGTGAATATAATGATAAGTATGAAGATAACCCTGCAACTATTGAAGAAGATATGATTGAGCAAGTAGTCTAGCATTACTTTTTGTAACCCGTTCCCACAACTTGATAAACAAGTCCCTCTTTTCCAAATTCATTTGAATCCGGGTCGTCTGCAGTTATCTGTCCAATTTTGGTCCCAGGTTTAGCAGATTCAGGAACCACGATACTATACACATCTCTGTCAAACAATGGTCTGTAAAAGCAAGGAATAAAAATGCCATTTTAGATTTGCATATCAAAACATGGCACTAGATTACATTTCCTTTCATTCAATTACTTTTGATCATTCTCATCCACTATCGAAACAGCTACCGTGGCCGTTGAGAACAATTCTGGTTCGTCAGTATTTTGAGCGACAATCTGCAACAAAGTATGAATTTTATTTGGACGGTCCATCATAAATTAGAAATGCAGAGTAATGTATAAGAAATCCCACATTGCATTAACATCAAAACACATACCAGCAACAAAAACTTTCTTTCGTTAGGATTTTCATAATCAAAAGCCTTCTTGACCCTAATCACAGGTCTAACGTGACCGGTAGCAAATTTAGGTTGGATATCAAATAACTCCGAGAGTGGGCCATCAATTTTCAAAGTGAAATCGGCAAAGGTACCCGTATCCTCATCAGTTATTGTCATGTCAAGTTCGGGAAGTGGAGTGCCAATCGGAATGTTTTCACTGATTTCCGTTGCGTATTCTTTCGAATTGAACTTTGGTGCATAGTCGTTAACATCATCGATGAGGACTATGAATTTTTAAAAAATTGAAAATAATAATCTCTTATTGAATGAAACCGAAAAAGGCCAAATGACGGTTGGGAATGTGTTCTACCTGTCATATTTGCATAAGTTTCCAAACGATCAATATCCGCTTGGGAGGTAATGGATTGTTCATCTGTTATTGGAATCTCTTGAGCCTTGACTTGTAGCATGAGAACACTCCCCAAAACTTCACGGTCTATCGGACGAGTCGTAGTCAAGTGTCCCGTTTTGCCATCCAGTTGAAACGCATCCCCAGGATCTACAACACAAGGATGTGCTCAAATGAGTGCCATTGCGTGCTTAGAATTACAGCATCGTTTAGTGGAATGCGAGTGACTCACTTGATAACAGAGAGAGTCTGACTTCTCGTGGTTTTCCAAGGTCGCCATCACGTGCCTGAATTACCATGACTAGAGTACCCACTGGTGAATCTTCCATGACACGCCCTGCCATTGCACCAGTGAACAGTGGTGGCGTATTCTGAACATCCTTGATTCGGATAAGTACTCCAACGTTGCTATTATGCTCCCCATCCTAATTAGCAATTAAAAACAAGACTTCCATTAAACATCATTCGAGATACGGAAACAAACGCCTACATGACGAAAAGAGTTCCAGTCACCTCATACTTTGCAATTTCATCATTAGTTCAATAATTACTATGAAAATCACCCATTTAAAAAACGCCTGCATTTAATCAATTGCAATTTCGCATACGTGCAATAATCAATTTAGCTGAAGATGATTTTTGCAGGGGCGTGTTCGCTAAAGGCAGATGGTAAACGATAGCTATTATTCGTTCCGTTTGAAAGCGCCCATTGATAATAACTGCGTTTGTAAAGAATGAACAGAGATCATTAAACAGTCATTCAACGATCGTTCAAGTACAGTAAGCACGACTCATTTTTGCCGACTCCAACTGCAGCAACAGATTCTCAAAGAATTACTCGTAAAATAATTACGTTTTTATTGCAGCTTGTAATACGAAGAGTAGCTCAAAGTGCACAATATAATGGTGTACTCACTCAGCTCATAGTACAAGTACCATTATTATCATCCATCACATTGTTGAAGCGTTATGATGTGAGCACAATGTACGAGTGAACGCATGTTCTTTTAAAAATTTCTAAAGATGAGCTCATATCAATTAAATTTCGTAACATGTAATAAAAACCAAAATTTTCTAAGGGTTAAATGTTGCGAACATCGTGATTCCTTACAATGTACTATTATATTACAGTGGCTAAGAAAATGCTTTATTATTTGAAACTCGACAAAAGTCATGATCGTAAAAAACATTGCAAAATAATAATTTCTAAAATGAGGATGAAACAAACAACCATCCTTTTCAACTGCATTGCGTTACGTTGTTGTCAGTTTACTGAAGATCGTCCTAATCCACTAAAATGCTATTGTGTTGTTAAAAAAGAAAGTACATCCACAGCTAAAATGGTTGTATACTTTAGAGGCAACGTTAGAAAAAAACTACATTTTTTACAGGGCCAATAATCCGAGAATAATCTTCATGTAATTCATTATCAAGCTTTTTTGTTTAAAAAACGGCTTGGTTCATCTACTCAATTTAAAGTGTTACTCAACAGGTATCAGGTGAGAGTTAAAGGTTTTGGGATGAAGCCATATAGCACACAGATGTATAATGGTGATTAGCTGGATGAATTACTATTGCAGCACAAAAAATTATTTAGAATTTGAGGGCTGTGGTTGATTACAACATTACAATTAGATGTAATTATAACATCTTGTGCTCACAACCCTACATTTCGTTTTTAATAGAACTTTAAAGCTGAAATCTAAAAAAATCATCTGAACTTACCGACGCACTCAACACGAACTGGTACATGGATCGCTTGTTGTAATCCAATTTCTTTGCAAGACGCATTTCCCCATGAAGGACTCCAGCCGTTGCCTCTTTTACTTCAATGTGGAAATAATCACAAGCTTCAGGAGACTATGGGATTTTAAAAGCCAAATTGTAATTATTTTATACAAAAGTTTCAACCCATCATCGTTGTGAAAGCACGCAAGCCAAGTAATGGTGATTGCATTAGGTATGGAAAAGCATTTAAAAGCAGAAGCTAATTTATTCAAGCCCAAATACCAATGCAAATAAAAGACAAATAAATCTAGGAAACTGCAGGTTTTCACAAAAGTTATCAGGTTTTATTGAGGTGAAATGCATAGTTCAAAAGAAATTATGTGGCATATAGCATAATTATTATCATGAAAACAAAAACCACAACTAGCCATACTGCACATTGCAAATTTGTCTTAAAATATAATATGCTCAGACGATTAGATACAAAGATGAGCGTAGCAATCTTCTTGTAAAACATTGTTGAAGAGGTTATAGATTAGATAGGTGATGTGATATTAGCTGAAACTCCTCAAGGCAAGGAAATTCTTCAAAACAATTTTGGGTTTCAAACGAAACACGTTTTCTACTTTATACATTTTTCGATTTGCTGAGCATCAATTGCAATGCTATTATGCATGTGAACTCTTTCTTTTGTAAAGAAAAAACACAAAGCTCAAGGTAAATATTGTTGGCGAAATTATAAAACTTGATAAGGCGATTGTGGGTTTATTTACTGATGAAAAAGATTAAGGCTTCATTATAAAATTCTTTGTTTGGTTTTGTTGGATGCGCTAAAAGTCTAGAACGTCTTTGCAACTTCCTGTTGCAAATTTATATAAAAAAACATTGTCAGCAACTTCACAAGTGACACTCTAATCAATCTGCTTCACATCAATCGACTTGAGAAACTTAATTTGGGCTCTACAAATACATGATCATAAACTAGCTCCAATTCCTGATACCAACATTGCTGTGATTGCAATTGCACTTTTAAAGGAAAAGCAAGGTCTAGTTTAATTTAAAGTCTATTATTTTCACGAGATGCACAATTCATTGATTTTGACAAACCCTGAACTACTTCCTTTAAATACCCAATCGAGAACACAAACACAGAATTTTGCGGTGGCTGACAAATTCAATTCATAAGGATTATATGTGTGTGTCGAGTTGGGACAAAAATTAAGTTCTGTCGATGTGTGTTTTAGAGCAATTTGTCGTGGGGATAAATAACGATATCAGTTTCATTCTTCACGGTCCATTAAATTTGAGAAATCTGTGAGAAAATGGGTGACATGGATCGAAAAAGAATCCTCTTTAGCTTTATGATGCGTTCAACCAAACCAACATTTAGTTTCATTTACGATCCCTAGAATTATAACAATGTTGTTTGTGTTGCATGACATGAAACCATGATTCTATTAGACATACAAACATTATCATCCTACCTCGAAAAGTTTTAATTCAATAAGAAAGCATGAGTTGACAGACCATATCAATAAGATGTTGCAAGTGAACTTGATGAACTTGCTCGCAATAATCGTCATTTCTTGGCAATTAAAACACGGGAAAAGGTTTCTCTTAAAACAATCTCTTGTTGAGTAAAAGTGTTCGAAGGAAGAAGAAAGTCCCTTATCTAATCGGCTCTCGTGTTAAAATGTAAATGTAAATAATTATTTTTACTACAAGGACGTATCACTACTCCCCGTGTATTATGAAAGATAATATAAAATGGAAGCTACTGCGTATTCCCATTTCATTTCACTTTTTCATTTGACCTTTCAGAATACACGAAATTGGTAGCACAGTAATTTTTATTAAAAATAATAAATTTCAATTTCATGTCATGTTGCAAAAAAATAATTCTGAGGAAAGTCTTGGTTGACGTGCGTGTCAAAAGAATTTGAATGAGTTTGAGTTGACATGCTCAAAATTTTTACGATGGAGCATTTCACAATCCCTTGTGAATGGGGTACTTGGAGAGTTGAAATCATTTCGTTTGCCTTCAGTATGTCAATATGATTTTTAAGAACGAATTCAATTTAGGGCACATTCAATTTTTCTGCAGGTTGCTGATGCGCCGACCATGATCTTGGTATGAGATAATTTTTATCTTGGGGATTTTAGCAATCGTGTACTACTTGCAAGAACAAAATTGTGATTGCATTGAACAACTTTGGAAAAAAAATTACCAGCCTTAAGGGCTCAATGTGGCATCGTGTCACTTTGTTTAAAGAGTGAAGTAAGAGGGTACGCTCTCTAACTGATTCATATAGGATTAGGGAACAATTCAACGTGACTAATGATTATCTTAAATATTTGCATAAAATGTTTATTTGGTAATGGCATTTGTCTAGATTATGCGTGCGACGAGCATAGAGGGCAAACGAGATAGCTACCCGAGCATGCACTCATCTAAAAACCTTTTTCATATGATACGATACACATGCCTAAATTTTTACAATTTCTCAGTGACACTTGCTCCTGTTAAAAACACCTTTTTCACTCGCTGATGACAGTTTTCTTTAACTTATGCACGACAATTTTACCTTTCTTATCATCATCTACCGTTAATCGTTTCATTTTTACAGCCAAAGGGATTATTACATTTAGAAAAATATCCGTGGCATTTGCATGAATTCAAAAAAAAATGAGGATGTCCTAAAGAGATGCCGTGAAGCCCCTAAATTATTGTAGGCGAACGAGCTCTCATATAAGCAGTAGCTCAATGAATAGTCTCGGCTCCTGAGGATTCTCACGAGTTTGGCAAGTATGCAATCATCATCTTATGTATATGGGATGTTCTCTACTCTCGTTGCAGTTGACAATTTGGTAGTAGTAGTACGTCGACTTAACTTCATTTTTCACAAGATCAGCAGCAGCTAACTAACAACTCCCAAAAGGATGCAGCCCATATAAAGAGCGTCTTTCTGATGATAACTGTATTTAATGCGTAATATGAAAAATGAATAGTATGGTCATTATGCACGTAATGAAATAACGTAAATATTTTTATGGCATACAAAACTTTATTTCTAGTTGATGCATCCACCTTTTTCAGTTGCATCCACAGCGTGAATCAGAAGATGAATAGCTTGTCTTTTACTCTCGTCGTGAGCAAACCTTAAGGCCGTAAGTCGGAGGAGAAGCATAAAGAAATGGGCACATTATTTCGTTTGAAACTGTGAAAAGAATGTTTGAAAACCGAAGAGGGCATGATGAAGCTTACAAAAGTATGCTACGCTGTCAATATCATCATCAATGAAGCAAAAGAATGCAGCAGAAGATTGAATAAAAAATGAGCACAACATAATGGGATAAGAGAGCCAGCTTGAAATTAATAATATGCAGGCCCAAATTAAGCTGTCATTGTTGCTTACCTGAAGAGATGCTGTACAGTTAACGCTAAGTGACATTCCAGTTAGGTCAGGATCTCTCACGTCAATTGACAAAATTTTGTTTCCTACTCGAGTGTCTTCAACTATCTCAAGACTCTCAAAGGAACTCTGCACACAAAAGTCATATAACATATTAGCGACATTCGAAATTCATGCGAATCTTACACGTTATGAATATATGAGAGTGCTGCGGTGCACCGCAGTTTAACATTTCAATTTTCAGAGGTTTCTTTTGTTATAAAAGGGAAGATAGGTTTTGGTGAGGAAGGTAGCGATTAAATCAAAGAAAATTCAATTGCAACCGGGGATGACCCTTAAACACATTACTCTCATCGTGGCATATCAATTTGCATATGGTTTTTACCTGATTCTGCCAGATGGGTGGATTATCATTGATGTCACTGATGGTAAGACTAATTGGCAGACTAACAATGTTGTTTTCACCCTTTCCATCTCCTACCACGTCTTCCAGAGTTACGGTTACTTTCAGTCGATCCATGGTCTGAAATTCATAAACATGTTCATGAGCATTTTAACATTTTAAAAAGCATTCCATTATATCCATTCATGCGCATTCATTTAGCTATTCAAAATAATGTAATTTTCACAAGAATTCAAGAGTTTCTAATTGTTAGGTGAGTGGTAATAAATTTTGATCGAGATCATCAGCATATAACGTTACTACATATCTGTAGGAAAAGTGAAGCATATAAAATTTCGTACATAAAAAGTTTCTTTCTCTTTCTTTTGTATTGATAAATTTATTTTTGAGCTTTTCTGGTAAGGATGGCACATTGTTTTTCAAAAATTCATACACGCAACGCATGCGTACATAGATTCTGTTACACATGAGACCGTCAAAGTCATGAGAAATATGGCTGATAGTTAATCAGCCCTGAAGACGATATCGTTAATCGTAAACATGAAAGTGAAGGTCACTAAAAACAAGGTAAGCTCATATCGAGCACAAGAGTATTTTAGTCTTAAATGTTTAATCTGTTCAATTATTATCAAGGCCTGGGAAAATGAATTGCCTTTCCATTATTACGTGCTACTCGAAAGCGTACAGATTTCTATAAATCACATAAAATCCCTTCCTCATATCGTTCATAGGAAATTAGTCGTTTCATTTACTACTACTTATATCGTACATGGCAGCTTCCCATGCAAAAGGTCAAACTCGACGTTTAAAACACCGCTGCACTCCTAGAGTTTAATTTCATATAAAAATGAGAGTTTCCCTGCATTTTTTCCCTGTGCACCATACTCCTTCATTTCGTTTAAAAAAACCGGTAGGTCATAAAAGGCATAGCGTAAACAAGTTTGCATAAAAATGTTATGTGTCACAATGGCTATAATGGAATGAGCTCATCTGAACCTGTCTCGCCATTTAAACTGAAAACAAGTTTTATGAAGCCACTCTTCCCCATACCTCCTACTACATTTCTGTAAGCTTATCGAAATTGTTGACACATTTCTAGCCTCAGCACTCGTTGAATCATGGACAGGTATGACATTATGCATTTTGTCCTCAAGCAGCTTTTTCATAGAACCAATCCTAGTTTATCTGGATGACTAGTATGGTAAATATGCGTCTACATATGCAAACAATTGTTAGGATATCAGTACAACTGCATGTATGCATGCATTCATCGCATCAACATAACTAGGCATAAAGATGATGAGCTTGATTGTGTTCATGATAAAGCCTTGTTATTCCAATTACGGTTTCGCAACAGACTCAGATCAATACTCACTTTTTTCCTGCAGGCACCATCAACATTATGTGGTGTGAGCGAAGAACATGTCCAGCGAAAGACACTAGTCAGCGTTTTACATTGCTCAGCACTAAACGCATGCTTTACCTCCGATACCTAAGCTTTTTTACCTTCCATGCAAAATGCTGAGTATGCTCACAAACCAAACGTACGTGTTCCTGCCATTCATGCAATGTGGATGGCAAGCAAGCCAATAAAACTCAGAAAGAAGGTCATTCGCTGGCTTCGACATGGAAAAGTAAAATGATTGTGTTGAGTATCATAAGACTACATGAGTATAAGTATAATGTTAATGAGTGCATGTCATGTACACACTGCATATATATTTGGATGGGCTTGTTGATATGTTTGTTTTCATTCCATTTCACTAAACCATAATGTGAGGTTCATTACTTGCGTCTATTACCAAGAAATATAATACTACTAGCATTTTGGTAGAGTAAATACTCATCATCTTTGCGTGCGTAGGGTAGTTTTCAAGTAAACAGAAAAAAATTGTGTTAATTAATATAATTAGAGTAACTTCACTTCTCAAATCCTAATCGTAGTGCTCCTCCTCCTCCACAAACTCGGTAACATGCGTTGTGCTATTCTCTCGTAAGTTTTTTTCAATTCTGATTTGTCAAAACTTTTTGCTTCTGGTTTTTATACCAATTTATAGAGCGACTTTGCAACGTTCTCTTTATCATACAATAATTTCAGAGTGAATGTGTCCAACAATCCGGTCAACAATCGGCTAAGTGGTACCATTAAAGTTTCCGGTTTACCTGAGGATGTTCCATTTCGTACAAAATTCCCAGAAGCCGTGACAAAATTTGATAGCTGCTCCTCTCTCCATGAAATCATGCCAGTTATATGCAGTATGCTCAACTTTCTGGATGATCATGGCTACAAAATCATTTCCAGCACTAATGTTACAGGATTTCGATCCGGACAGTCTGGGGAAACCTTTCTCATTTGGAATCTGGGCATACCCTAATCAACTAACCTGGTTGTACTGAAATACTACTGATATATGTAAACATGCAGCGACTCAGACCTATCGATAAGGTGATACTCGTGTATTATTTCTCTCTTTCTCTACAATGTTTAACGTACATTCTGAGTAGAATAGCTGCAATGTGTTTCATCCAACTCAAATTTGGGAAGGAGTCTAAAGTCTAAAGTCTAACTGATATATGAATTATGTACTGAAACAATAAGAATTGCCGTGTATGAGCTATAAAGTATTATTAAAAACGTAATAATTTTTTCACAAACCTCCCGATCAATGGGTTTGGCAACTGTGATAATTCCTGTGCGATCATCCACAGCCAGTTTATCAGTCCCCATAATTCCGTATCGCAGAGTGGACGCTTCCGGATCCACGCCTTTAAGCGTATATACAGGTGTACCAACTGGGGTATTCTCTGGTATTACATGATTATTCATATCATCCGTAAAGTACGGTGGAAGATTTGCATGGCATCCTGAAAATAGTCATAAAATATCAAATCATAACTCACATCATCATCATGAGGCAAACGTGTTGTGATGGATGTATTTCTGAGTAACTTCATAGACCGCACACACCACAAAACAGTCTCTCAGGCTTTTCCGAGCTTGTTTACAAAACCAAAAATGACGTGCATTTGTTTCGTTCTGGTAATTCGAAAACTGACAATAATATGCACTTCTAAACCAGTCCAAATGCATTTCACGTAACGTAACATGCCATTCTCTTTAAAATCATTCATTTTCTTATACAAACTGAGCCGAATTTTCGTGTCATTCATCAGTGTTCCCCATTTCTATTCCTTAAGACAAGGAAAACAAGGATGGTTAACTCCACCAAACCATAAAAAACGAGACCATCTTCATAATACTGTGTTATCGTGCATTTAGGCATGCATTCAACTCAACGAGATAGACAAGAAGCATTTTTCATCTTCATACTAATACTACTCATCTTTTTCATAAAGAAAAAAAATCAGAACCGTAACGACAATATCATTATTAAAGCATCAAATAGATGGGGGAAGCATTTTGTACCGTATTTAAAATAAAAAGTACGTTGAATAATTATTGAGACAACAAGGATGGTTGACGTGCTTCATTATCTTCACAACCAAACTGAAATAATCTTCATGAGTTTTGGGTAAAGATGATGATAAAACATCAAGGAAGGGAATCAAACAACATGCCCACAGACTCCATATTTTGCAGCAGTGTACAATTACGCATTTGCATGGGCATACAATAGATAAATAATAGATAAAGTGGCCCAACTTATTACTATCATTATTCATAAATAATTCTTCACAACTATACGGGGTGTTTTGATGACGGGCTTCGAATGCATCTACGCAATTACTAATTATACGTCACGGTGATCGCTGATCTATTCCAAACGTGACATACACTGAAATTCCTTCAGACAGCTTTAATGCTGTGATAAGGATGAAATCAAATGTTCCTTTCAAATCACATCACCTTGTTAAGACAATGCCGAAAACACAGACATGTGTGTGGATTTTTCACGATCCACTAATCAAATAATATTGCTTGAAATTAGTTGCAATTGGAGTGCAATCTCCAAATAAATTCATGTAAAATTCCTTGACTTTCATTGACACTTTCCAAATTATCAGCATTTTCTCTTAATTTTCTTGCTAATTTGAAAATTATTATAGGTAACGATGCAATATGTAAAATAGGTACATGGAAAATGCAAATCAGTATACCGTTGTGGCAATAAAATCAAAAGCAGACAACCTTGACAGTTGTGGTTTTCATTATAACACGTCTTCATCTTCAAATCTGCATCGTCCCACACCGTCCGACAGCATTGGCTTCAATTCTAAAATTTATGCGTTATTTTTGGTTTCTTTAACTGTAAATGAGAATATTGATTCCGCAGAATGAGTTTTGCAACAGTACTATTGGCAAAACCGTGCTTGCGTAGTAGTTTTCTCTGTTAAACGGTTTTATAAATTTCGCTTCCGGTAAAACGTAGTTCCTTTTGATTTTAATATGTTGTGTGGTATACTCCCTCATTAAGGTATTCAAACTAACAGATGGGTGTGTAGGTGGGTGATGTAATGGTCAATGATTCTCCTAACTACACCAAGATGAGAATGAGAGTGCGAGTGGGGAAAATTTGGCTCTCCCCAGCAGACCAACTTTTAAATTGCGGGTTCTCAAACTTTTTTGTTATGGTATGAGCACTTCAACCATGACCATAAAATAAATGCCCAGTCATTGTGAATTATATACCAGTACACCACTGCAAACTATTCTAAACCCGACTGTGAAGGGAAGAGAACAAGTAACATTTTTGCAACACACGTAATGTTTAAAACGGAAAAATTATGTCGATTTCAATCTCAGTCTTGTGCTTTTCCCCCAGCCCAAGATTTCATATTCAAAACTTCTTGTTTCAAATCATAATTAATAACACTTGATGATTAATGTTCTTTTCATAATGCCGTTCAGTTGATCATCTTTGGGAATTTCCTTGCAACAAACTTTAGATATTATGGCTAGTTGTTAAAGCCTCATACTCGGATGAGTCTCGGATGTCCATTAACTGGTTGAATGGTGCATGTCATTTTTGGCTATTTTTTTAAAAACATTTTAGCTCTTAGCGTCTCACCATGAGAAAGGTTATTTACCTACCTGTAATAAGGATTCCATGAATAAAGATGGTAACTAAGAATCGTAGCGTGTTCGAGGCAGCAAATTGCCTCCATTTCCACGGCTTTGTTTCCTTCATCTTTCTTTTTGTACACGCCAGGAAAACGACAGCAGGGTTTCACAGATCCGTGTAGCGTTTTCGCAAAAACACTCTCAACTCAAACTTCACTTTACTCCACTATTCCCTTGTGAAAAATAAATATATCACTTATTCACGAAAAAAGTCAGCCACAAGCAGTGTAGCTGCAGACGGTATTGTAATGCGTTTGAAAACTGCAGTCACTTCCGTTTTCGGTTTCATTTTTCATGACGTTCTTTCCGCACGAGTGTGTACCATTGTAAAAAAATATTATGAGAGCATTTTTCTATTCTACTCCAAATGCATAACTCTGATGCACATCCAATTCTATTAATATCACAATTCGCGTGCACAAGCAATGCTTCAAGTTTTCACAATCACACAGAACATCAATATAATGGCACTTCCTTTCGCAAAAATATTTTCAATCCAGACAACGAACGTTCTTCCGCATTTGATTTAAAACTGATTAGATGTTCCTTTGAGGACCCCCGGAAGAAAAATTACTCTTCTTCTCCATATATATTAGAGCTTCTGAAAACAGATAAGAAAATATTTATAAAGCTTAAGCACACATGCATATTGTCTTAATTGCAAAAGAGTCATAAACATTCGTATTAGCATTCCATAAACAATGAAAAATTGACGCTTTCAAAAAACCAACTTCCTTCCGCACTAAGTTGTCACTCTCTAAACGTAAATGCGTCAATTTATTATCTTTATATTGATGCTATCAGCGTTTCTTTTAGTTGCGTACAATTTAGAAGAATAAGGAAAGCTGTAGTAGATAAGATCCATTTCATTCCGTTCGATAATAAATAGCTCATTGAAGATGCATAATGCTTTGTTATGAATCGTAGTAATCGCAATAATTTTATTCTTGCAGTGATATATATTCCCACACTTAAAGTAAGTCCACCTGAGATTGATACTAAAAAATTCAATGTTGTAATGATATATTATTTTATGTGGTGAAGCGTCCTCCCTGAGAGTCGTAAAAAGTTTGCTTGTATATATTTTTAGCTTCATAACTCATAATTTTTATGCATATGATTTAATCACAGAAAGTTATGGGGAGATGGGCTAATCACGAGGAAAACTTTAGAGGACTTATCACCACTGGGGTACTGGGGTCATATAGCTTACTGCAAAAAAGACCTCATATACCGTTACTTTATTGCACCATGTTTCTAAACCCCAAACAATGATGTACATTTTATCATTTATGACTAATGCGTTTCGTACAGTACAACAGGTTGGTTCATTTTAGTTCATAAATCCCATCTGAAATAATGTTCTTGCAATTAATCCAATGTGTCAATTTCTATAGACTGCGCCTTTTACGGCGGATTGCAAGTTGATGCATACGTGAAAAATTGATGAACTGATTTCCACGAAGTTACTAATAATGCTGCTACAACTATTGCTCCACACTACAAAAGAGTAGTAAATCATGCATGCATGCAATAGCGTTTTTCCAACTTGTAAACCTTTTCACTTGTGTTTACTGTTTTTCTAGCAGCCTGCCAAACGCTAACTATTCTATGATTTGTGCTAAATGTCACATGTCAACTCTAACGCATTATCAAGTAGGGAAATACTCGCTCGTGCTTGATAGTTTGATACAGCAAGCAACGTATCCGAGTTGTGTTAAAACAGATAGGTTACATGTAATACACAAAAGACGTACTAATTGCAGTAAAAATGTGACAACAAGAGGCGGTTCTATAAGCACACTTTGCAATTGCAATAATTCTTGACGTTGTTTTCTCAATGAAAACAAGATCACAGCATCCGGCCGGCGTTAGGTTGCACTCATGTCACACAGACAGCGTATATATAATATCCTCGATATTGGAAACAAAGTAGGTAAGTGAAATGAAATTAATGGATAGGCAACTAACTTTCAATGTTTATCATGATATCACCTTCTGCCTGACTGCTCTACTCTGCTAGACAAAGTAAAAGGGAATTTTATTTTGCACTATCACTAACTATTCTGTTCGATATAACATACAATTTTCTGTGAATGGTGAGCTGCATAAAATGTCGCTTTTGTTTGCACAGGAAACTCTTCAATGCACAACAACCGTAGTGGCATGGGTGCAAAAGTTTCTATACGTACGTGAGAAATTGTTTCATAAAGTTCCCAAGAATTGCAAGGCAAGTAACGCACATGGCTTTGTTTCAAAACACAAACAGCTTTAAAAAATGTGCACTTGCTTGAGTATACATGTTACATTGTGTTGGGTGGCCAGAATGGCGATTCCACGTGATTTATTTCATTTTCTTTAATAACAGTAATGACTCAGGATTATGGATCAATACCGTGGATTATTCTTCTGCAATGCTGTTTTTATGCCTTTAGCTGGCATTGTATAAAAATGGACTTGTATAAGTGTACAATATAGAGCAGTAATATGTAGTGTAAAGAAATTGAAATCACAGTAATAAAGCCCTTCACTTGAGCACTAACCAACAACGATGATTGTGCAATGGAAAGTTTTGTTGTAAGAACATGAGTGAAATGTAGCACAAATCAAACACAAAAAAGCACTGAATTTATGATAATTTATTCTCTAGTTCATGTGAAATGATGAAACAAGGAAAAATCATACCGAAAATCTAAACAAACGTAAACGTAGCCTTCTACACCATTGTGAGATTGAAAAGGGTGATATGGGTCACATTTTTGTTATCATGAAAAAAAACCTTCGGCTTCACTAATAACTACCTATTAAGATTCCAAGGCTATTGAAACATTGCGTGTAAAAACAAAACTGAATGGTAAGGAAATGTGAAATGTAGAACGGTTCATTTCACCGATATATAAAAAAAGATGATCAAGAAAAGGACGATTGTTGTTGATGAAAGATGAGGAACCAAAAAATCTGTTCTACACATGCATGCCAACTATACGAACACATATGTTGGCCTGACTCAAGCCCCTGGCATTTTTTGCACTTCTTTTCCTTCGCCATTACCCTCAGGTATTAAAAAAGTCCCGTAGGGTTTCGGCCACTGTTACGAGAAACCAACTAAACTATTCCTTACGACGATTCTATCAATGCACAAAACATAGCATACCGAGATCTGTGAAGACAAGTTTGCGAGAGTTGTTTCAACACGGAGATGAGGGATATATACGATGATGATCATGAGGGTGTGATGTTAATCGCTACATCAAGAACCGGCTTCAAGTGGACCTTATTGTGCACAAGTCGTCATCCCATTCACCACATTAACATAAAAATTCAAAGATCCTTGTACACCATTCGTAAGAAATGTCACTTTGTGTACACTCGGCACCTGACTGCACCCCCTTTCAATTCCACCCTGTTCTGTTCGAACATTGGTTTGTGATCCCAAAAAAAACTACACGATTTTCACGAGCTAGAGTTAAAGTTGAAAACTTTTCCTTTCACGCCAAAGTTCTTCTGAACACTTGACCAAAGAATGCGTAACACACACTAGTCCACTCTTTCGAGTTACAAGCAAAATCATCCGTCCAAAACGCCAAGTTGGTAACTCACATTTTCATAAAAATCCTAATGGTTTACTAACAGTAGTGTCCATTCAAGTTGCAGCCACACGGTGAATGTTTATGGCAGTTATGTTGTTGGCGAGATAAAAACTTCATTTTCCCGAATGTATGGGGAATACTCTTCGTCTTCACAAAAAAAGGCACAAGTGATAATAATGCTAGGATACTTCCAGTCCTCCCACAATGGTATTAGTAAACCCGAAATTCTTTGAAGATGTTTCAAAGATTGTTACACCACAGCAGCGGAGCATGCAACAATCAGGCAACGGAAGAACACATTATATCGTTATGATTACCTGAGCGAGTGTGCTACAGAAAACCAACCGTGTTCTTTCATTCTCATTTCCACCACCGTGCATGCTAAAACTTGGCGATCACGTCTTCGAATGAATAAGGGTGTACGTTACATGCAGGTATATATATGAAAAGACTTTAACGTCTTATTGAAAGGAACGAGCAAGGGTTGCTCATTGTTGCAGACTGTGGCCAGCAACAAGTAGTTGTTGAGGCAAAAGGATCATCAACAAACACAATATAGTATGCACCTATATACGCTATTGCACATGTATATATACTCAAATAATATGTGTTTCAGATTACTCGTCATAAAAGCAACACCTGAAGACGAGCTCTCAGGTTCATGCTAAGGATCTTATTCCCAAACCCAGCATTTGAGACAAGAATGAAGACGGTAATATATGAGGTATGGGTATATAGGCATATATAGCTTCTAAACAATGCAACAAATAAACATGATTGCATCGGGAAGTTATTGCTCTTGAGTGAAAATGCTAAGATTTGCTTCATTGGAGTTTTCGGAGTTTAAGCATAAAATGTATATGCCGTGCATTATTGTTGTTGTACATTACAAACACAATTTACCGTCTGCATTTATTTAAGAACCCGAAGCTTATATCAGGCACTTCCTCCTTTTCTGGCTGTGCCAAAAAGATTGAATCCACAATACACATAAGAATGCATTTTTTCAATACTTCAGGAAGGACCATTTTTCTTTTGTTTGATCGGTTTTAGATACGCTTATACATGTCTGTAACGTATGCAGAATTTGATGAATAGAGAATCAACATCTTCGAATAAGCTATGAAAGTAATCATGCAACCAGGTGAATGTGGGGTTTAAGCAGAAATATCGAGTATTGCAATTTGTGTCACGCATCTTAAAGAGATGCTTTTACGTACGCATTTCACTTGCTATCTGCTGCACTGCACTGACCACTTATGCAGACATCAGTCAGCATGGGTGAAGATGTTTATTATCTGTATGCTAAGTTCTGTCTCTCTGGTTTACGACTACTTGACCCTCTCACCCAGTTACCGTTACCTGAATCATTCCTTGCATTTCGTCCCCATATGCACTAAAGATGAGGTCCCTATACCTAAAATATTTCTAGCCATCACATCTCTAAACTCTATCATGAAATGCCATTCAAATGCTAAAGTGTAGGCAGGTCCTACCCTAAGAGTTGTTGTGTGAAAAGTATGAGTCTACTCTAGATCACACACACGTTAGTTCAACGATAATTAAAATCAAATATAAGATAAGAATCATACACGTTTACCACAAACAACTGAACATGCAACTCAAACCAATGCTTTCTCAGTTCATCCAATAATTGAGGAATGTTCTGACAAATGAAAAACCCGACACGAAATGTATTGTAAATCCTAAAAACGCAACAGATATTTACGATCTAATATTATGCAGTTAAACTTTTCATAAATAAAATAAATAAAATGATGACCAGAATTACTTTATAGTTCAATACTAATCGTTTTATTGAACTCAATTGATTATTCTTCACGTAGTCTACAATCACCATAAAAAGTATTAGCACATTTATGTATAAAAATACTGCAATGTTAAATTATCATTATCATCATTATACTCCACACATCCGTAATTCCGTATTCCGTATAATAATTTAGAACTGGCTGAACACATTACAATCCCTCTACTAATACAATTATATTGATTTTGACTAGTGGACTAGTCTTTAGGTATTAGCGAAGGATCTAATTTATCCAACTCAACATAGCAATCGGGAAGCTCCACATTCTTACCCTTGTTTTGAAACACGTTGAGGCGTACGACGTTAATTAACCCAAAGCGATACAAGAACTTTTCTTTCTCACTAAACGTGGAATTTGGAATCGGGATACACAGTTTAGTTGGGCCAAGTGCAGTAGTAGGTATTTGCTTTCCCTTCGCTGCCTTTTTATCTTTGCCTACTTGCTGACTTGCATTCCCCCGACGACGCTGTTTTTTGGGCGGAGCTGCAGTGTTGACTGGAGAAGTTTCCGATGATGGTTTGACTAGTTTGGGTTCCGATCGCTTAATTCTACACCTTCGTTTCTCTTTAATTTCAATTACTGCAAAGGGCAGATAGTGGGACATTCGGTGCATGGCATCTCTATGCGTCCTCAAATCTACTTCCGTCTCCCACACGTAGTTACATTGTTGACACACTCGGACTATTAGCAGGAACAAGCTGCCGTGTTATTTCCCTAATTTGTCTCTTGTCCTTCTTTTGTCTAGATCTAGATGATTGCGGAAGCTGATCATCATTTGAATCAGAAGTCGTACTCTCATTCTCCACTCCACTTACACGAGACTTGTTTTTTGTTGGTTGGTAGTCTCTATCCTCAGAATCTGATTCGTCTTCAGATGATGATGACGAAGAAGAAGACGTTATGTATTTATAACGTATCTTTTTTTTCTTCGGGTTATTATTAGTGCATTCAACATCAGATCCATCAGATAACTGCCGTTTTAACGAGGCAGTGGGCGGAGCTCGAGATTGCTTAGGCTTTCCAACCTTCTTCGCAGTAGGGACGGGAACAGGTACAGTTACCTTCTTTTTGTCTTTGAGAATCGGCCAACTGCAAATACCATAAAGTTATTATCTATTATTAATATTTGTATATAGACAATCACAGATTCACAGAGATAACATACTCTTAAAGTTGCAAAAGACTTACGTCTGTTGATATCATAATTGTTTTCAACATTTAGCTTATGTGCTTGTATAGCGATTTTAGCAATTGGATTGGATCGCAAAAATCTTGGACGAGCATGATTAAGCTGAATTTCATACATCTCCAGGTTGTTATTAACAATTGGCCCCCGATACTTATACAACGTTGTGCTGCTTACAATAAGGTTATTATAAAACTTGGGATCTTCACAATCAGTTTCTTCATCATCATCAGTCTCATAGTTTGGCGTAGCACCTCCATTTTGTTCCTTGGCTGCTGCTCGTAGGGCTCGCTTAGCCTTTTTCTCCTCCACATACCTTTTAGCAAATGAGATCACTGGATCTTTCTTATCATAATCTATTGGAGTATCATGGACTCTAATTTCATGAGAAAGACAATAGTTGAGCTTAGTAAAGGTCGCCACAGGTTAGGCAGCAAAAATGATCTCCAAATATGTGACGTTTAAAGTGAATCAGGAATTTATCCTATCCTTAAATGTTCCTTGTCTTAGGTTTGGGCAACGAAAGCAGATCATTTCTCGTCGGCCCTTAGTTAAATCCTGTTCCTTTTGGTCGTCGTCATCATCATCATCTAAAGTGATTACATCAGCCCCAATTATCAGGTTCATCGTCCGATTCAGATTCAGGATCCGGAGCAGGGAGGAGGAGGAAGTCACACTGACCATGTCTGAGCCGCGTGGCACACTTACATCAGCAGCTGCATCACGAGCAAGTAG